>RJWJ010002241.1:0-105463 GCA_004363605.1 Indri indri
CCCAAGAACACACACACACACACACACACACACACACACACACACACACACACATGAAAATGACACTGAGAACAGCAATTGAATCCCAAAGGGAATTGGATTACAGTGAGACAAAGAATAAAGAAAGCCAATCTAATGGCAAGCAAAGGAAAAGAATGCATTGATTGGCTGCTGCAAAGCAGTCTCTATGATAGGCATTTACACATATGTGATCTCATTGGATCCCAACAACAACACTGGTAAGGTATTATTATTCCATGGAGGAACTGAGGATGCTGAGGCTTTAAAAAGTTGCATCTCAAAGTCTGCTTGGCCAATGGCTCTAATGAGAGTGAGTAGGTGGGATCCAAATCCAGGTTTATAGACTCCAAATCTTGTTCTGCTTTTAGCTCCATGTTGCTGTTCAGACCAATTGACCCAAGTAGCCACAATGAAATTGTGGTGATGTGACGTATTCCTCACTGGGATCTGGGACTGAACCAGGCCTGATTCAACTCTAAAATCCTATGGGTCTTAGTTGGACCTGACTCCTTGGTGATGCATAATACTCAGCTCCACTCTCTTCAACATCTTCTTGTCTGGGGGGAAGAACAGCCCCCAACCAAGCCCCTTCTGCTGCTCTAAACAAAAGACGCAAGGGAGTGTTGTTCTGTTTGCATGTTGTAAGAGAGGGGCCATGCGGCTGGAAGAAAAGTTTTCTAAGTCCTGGGCTGGAATCCCGTGGTGAGCACCAGAAGCAATGTAGAAGGGGCTTCCTTCTGAAACCCCCATCAGCCCAGAGCAGCTTATTTCAACATGTATCCAACCACAGCAAAATCATTGAGTGGCTCAAACTCAGCCACTGCTCCCTCACTGAGAGGACATGTATCAGGAAGCAAAAAGACAGGATATAGCATAGTGAGTAAAATCACAGGCTGTGGCATCAGACAGACCAAAGTTCAAATCCCTGTGAATTCAACTCCTTTGTAATCCCAGGAAAATCATTTCACCTCTTTATGCTTCACTTTCCTTAACTGATAAATGGGAATGTCAATAATACCTCCCTCAGGGGGCACCAGTGAGACAAGGTGTGAAAAGCATCCAGGGGCACCTGCCCCAGAGTACAGGTTCATCCATGGAGACTGTTATCTGGATACTGGAGAGAGATTGAGCCCTGCATTTGAAAGCAAAAAAAAAAAAAAAGAAAAGAAAAAAAAAACGGTTTGGATTCTCTTTGGAAAGTTTTTCACAGCAGCCTTCATTTTCTATAGAAAAATGTAAAAATGTTCAAATTATTTCTTTATTTCTTCACAAAGAAATGACAAATTGGAACAACCTACCCCTTACAAATTGCATGAACTTCCTTGGATGTTTACATCATTGCCTTAGTCCATTTAGGCTGCTATAGCAGATTACCATTGACTGGATGGCTTCTAAACAACAGAAGTTTATTTCTCACACTTCTGGGGGCTGGGAAGTCCAAGAGCAAGGCACCGGCAGATTTGGTGTCTGGTGAGGGCCCACTTCACAGGTGGTGCCTTCTTGCTGCATCCTCACAGCGTGGAAGGGCCAAGGCATCTCCCTGGAGCCTCTTTTATAAGGGTACTGATTCTATTCCCAAGGGCAGAGCTCATGATTTAGTCACCTCTCAAAGCCCCCACCTCTTAATACCATCACTGCACAGGTTAGAATTTCAACATATGAATTTGAGGGGTGGATGCAAACACTCAGACTGTAGCTGTCATCTTTCTAGTCTCAATTTCCTAATTTGTAAAACCGTCACACAAAAACAAAATGAAACCTTACGAGACTCTTCATTAACTTCTCTCATCCCCCACTTCCTCCCCATGGTCCAAGCTGCATCATCTTTTACCTAGACAGGTGCTGCCTCATCCCCAAGCATACTGCTGAAGTCAGCTGGCATTTTGCTGTAGCAAAACTTTCTCCATGAAAGAAATAGCTTATTGATTTGCATTCTGGAGGAAGCACCTTATCTGTTTGCCCATTGGTAACAAACGGTCCACAGAGCCATATCAGCCCACGGGCCTCCCTTGGTGTGGTTTGTTATTCACTTTAAATTTTCATATTGTATTTCTTCACTGAGTTAGTTGGTACACTCAGTAAAGTATGTAATGTGCACAATTCTTAAGTGTACAGCTTGACAAAATTTTACATATATACACGCCTGTATAACCACCATCTGGAAATAGAAATTTTTTAGCACGAATATGGTTCCTTTGTGTCCCTTCCTGGTGAACACCAGCCCCCTCAGAGGTAACGATTGTCCAGACTCTGTCACCATAGATTAGTTTTGCCTGTTCTTGAACTTGATCTAAATGAATCCTGCACTGTGTGCACTATTGTGTCTGGCTTCTTTCACTCAAGGTTGAGTCTGTGATTTTCATCCATGTTATTACATGTACAATAGCTCATTCTTTCTTAGGGTCCCTAATTTTATTTTCATCTGTCCCCGACTCCCTCTTGGCACTCCCTCTGGTCTCTTTCCTTCTCTGTGGGTATGGCCTGCATCCCCCCCCCAGCTAAATACTTTGGTGCATAGTCTACCTTCTTTATGGAATGTTCTTCCTTTTCCTCTTCGCCTCACCCAAATCCATTTCATCCTTTAGACCTGAGATCCAATCCTCCTGACTCAGGGCTAGCTTTTCCTGACCCCTGCTACCCTTGTCTGAGGATAGGCAAGGTCCCATGTTATATTCCCTGGTTGTTTTCTTTGCTGGTGACTCTCAGCCTTCTCCTTGAGACTATTTTATCTCTGAGAGTGGGACCCAGGCACACCATTTGCACTCACCATGACATCCCCAGTGCCCATCATTATAGACACTCAAATGTTTCTTGAATACATGCATGAACGAGGAAAGCACCCAGCTCAGTGCCTGGCCCACAAAAACCTCCAGCCACGGTATTCTCTTTCCTCCTCATGCTCTTATGAAGTCTGAATACTCCACATTTTGTGTTCTCTGCCTAGGCAATCCCCACTCTTTGCAGGAGGCCCTGGAAGAAATCAAATCACTACCCTTTTCACAACGATTTCTGAAATATTTCCACCAGAGACATTCTTTTGAGGCTGAAGGAAGCTCTGGCTCATGCATCATAATGGACTGTGTGTGACATTTCTCTGAGTTTTCTTTATAGCTCTTCCACGAAGGACCCCTTTCAGAACCATTAAGAAGGGTGTGGACAAGGATATATACACAGACAAAAAGAACCAGGAGGAAATATAATAAAATGTTAACACTTGTTTTCTCAAGGGGGTGGAACAGTGTAAGATATTTTTCTCCATAGTTTACTATAACTTCTAAATTTTCTATATCGAACATACATTGTGTTCACAAGAACAATAATAATAATACAGTCTTATTTTTAAGGAAAGGATACTCTTGGTATGTGGCACGTGCAGTGAGTGACACATGAGGAAATCTCAAATTGCATTTTTTCGTTGATACACACAGACATAATCCCACAATCTGGGAAAGTGAGCCCTTGCTGGGTGTGCGAGTGGAAGGCAAAGGGAATGCAAGGGATCAAGGATCTGTCTCCGTCTCGGGCAATGGGATTCCTGCCTGTCTGCAGACTATGCAGAAAACCTGGGTCCACATGAGCCAGAGATAGTTCTCCTGCCCAAGAAAGCTCCACGGACCTCAGGAAGAAAGTTGCTGATCCTCCAGAGACAGAGAGAGGTCTCAGAGTCTCTGCAAATATTTGAGAACAATTTTCCTGGCCTTCACTCTCAGGTTGTTTCATTTTGTTTTGTCTTTGCCAGACTAAACCTCCTCACGGAGTCAAAGGGTTGTGATGACCCTCATTACTTTCATCTGGGCAGCTCCCAAATTATCTCTTTTAAAATATGCTCCTGTGGGCAGAACACAGAATTTAGGTCTGATTTGACTGTGGGAGGCTGCATTATAGCCATCACCTCCCTTGTTTTGAACACTATACACTCATTAATATTAAGATCAGCTACCATGGAGAAGTTAAGAGCAGAAAGTCTCGAACGAGATTGTCTCCTTTAAATCTCAGCTCTGACATTAGCTGTGTGATGCTGACCTAGCTCTTTGACATCTCTGTGCCTCTACCATATTAAAATGGTGATAATAATAGTACCTACCCCGGAGGTAGCGAGGAGGATTAACGAGGTTGATCCACATAAAGCACTGAGAACAGCATCTGGCACAGGGAGAGTGCTATATAAATGCTAACTGTTACTATGATTGTGGCCAAAATAGCACTGGTTTTCATCTAGGCTTTTCTGTTTTGTTTTTGTGAGGAGTTTAGCTGCGAAAACTCCCCATTGACTGATAAAGATTAAAGTTAACCGCCCCCCCGCCCACCGCCATATCTAAGACGTCCCCATCTAGGAATCTTGCGACTGATTTTTGAACCTCGAGGCGGCAAAATGAATTTGCATTTTTCCCAGAGAAATTCCAGCGGGAAGGCGAGAGACAAAGTGAGAGGGGAGCAGAGAAAGAACAGTGACAGAGAGAGGGGAGAGACAGGAACAGAAACGGAACAGATTGAAACTGCCAGCCTGCATCAGGAATGAGGGCCTCAGAAAAGCTGTTCATTTCCCAACTGGGTTTTGTGTTTTGTGGATTTTTTTTTTTTTTTCCCCCTTTATTCATTTGCGTTCATACTTCCCCCTCTTGTGGCTCATCAGAAAATCACAGGTGCTTCTTGCCTTTCAATGGATTTTAAACCCGGTGAACACTCAAGGCTGGCAGTTCTGGACAAGGCAGCTGGGTCAAACCCTACCTGAATCCTAAGAAGGAGAAGAGACAGAATGGGGAGAGGAGGCCAGGCTATATTGCAACCCTTGCCTGCTCCTTATCCAAGGGTCATGTGATCAGAAAGAACCTTCTCTCTTGTCGTTAAAGGGAAAAGCTCCAGCAACGACCCACAGTGCCGAGTCCCTTCAGGGATATCCCCCAAAAGGCTTTTGTAGGGGATGGATTCATTTAGGGTCAGGCAGTAGGAGAGAAAAATGATGCAAACAAGGCCAAAAGAGAGCAGCATCCATCACTGCCCACATTCACCTTCCTCTAAGCCAGTTCCATGCCTTTGCTCTAACTGGAACCTACATGAAAAGTGCCCATTGTTCAGGACTAGAATAAATGTCACCCTTTTGTGATACCTTTTGCCAACCTGTCCCCAGACCCTTACAGCCAGTAGAAGTGTCTTCTCTTCTCCCTGTCCACAGCAGCTTACCTATGACTCTGATGTATCACTGGTCAGGTTTGCCTTCTATTGCAATTACAGTGTCCTTGTCATATCATCCCACAAGACAGAGAAGAGGAAAGGGAAGAGGCTGGGTTTCTTACATCTGTCATGACGCAGCCTCCAGCACAGGAGGCGCGTGGTAACGGTTTGATGAATGCACAACCTCACGTTATGCTCAATGAACGTCTCCGTTCAGTCAAAAACGGGGCAGATGAGTCTGGGCGTGAGCGTAGAACAGTCCTAAAGGGCATCCATTCCTATCCACAAGGACTTTCCAGACAAAAAAATTATCTATGTATCCATTTCAAATGTAAAGCCCACCTGCATTTGGAAAGTATTTAAAATGATCTCTGCAACTTATTTCAAAACGTTCAGAAGAAGAGAAAGAAGAAGAGGAAGGAAGGAAGGAAGGAAGGAAGGAAGGAAGGAAGGAAGGAAGGAAGGAAGGAAGGAAGGAAGGAAGGAAGGAAGGAAGGAAGGGAGGAGAGAAAAAGGAGGAGAAGGAGAAGGGAAGAAAAAGGGGAAGGGAGGGGAGAAGAAAAGGATGTGGGGAAGGAGGAGGAAGAGGGGAAGATGCAAATGTGACCGCTGGGAATCTAGTTACAGGGCAGATGAGTATCCATTGGACCTTTCTATTTTTCTGTAGTCTTGATATTTTTCAAATCGAAAAGTTGGGAGAAATGCAAAAAAAAAAAAATGTATTGAAGATGGCTTTCAAGTTTAAAAATAAGGTAAATGCCTGGGTAAGAAATAAAATCAGGACCCAAATCAAAATTAGTTTCTCAACCTGGAGGCACAAATGGGCTTTAGGGGTTTTGAGGCTCAGGAAAATTTTAAGTATAAGTTTTATGTTAGTGCATTTCTCTAGGGAAAATGTTTTTATCTCTTTCATCAGATTTTCAAGGGGTTTGTAATACCCCATGTCCCCCAAAAATGTTAAAATAGTAACCTAAAGGGAGTCCAAAAGATTGCTTTTACCAGACACATGAGAATCAACAGCCACAGAATGACAGACTGAACTAATCGAATTTCAGAGACAAGAAATGCCTTAGCCAAAACCTCTCCATCCAGATGGGGAAACTAAGCCCAAGGAGAGGTCAGTGAGTTTGACTCCAACAAATTTAACATGTCTCACTGGCTCATAAATGACAGCCAGGCCCACAATGGTCTCCTTGTGCCATAGGGAATTTTCCCCCCCAAAAAGCCATCCTGAAAAACATCTCCAGACAATGGTCATCTTGTCAGCCCTCATGGACAAGAACATGCATCTTTGTTCTGAACCAGATGACGGCATTCTTACAGACCTGATGGCAAAGGAAGCTTTGTCGAGGAGGTTATTGGTGTCTCGGTGGGACCAGGGACACTCTCAGCTGTAGGGTAGAAGGATTGGGCCACTAACTAAGATTGATGGATGATGCCAGCCCTGGCAGGCCCAACACAATGTGGGGATGGTCGAGTGGGGGAACAAAATTACTTTGCAAGATTAGAACGTATTAACACAAGTCAGACAACTGTCATGTCACAGTTCTTCACCGTAATGCTGATTGGCAGGCAAGCATTTCTGATTCTGATGGCCACGGAGGTGAGGCGTCTTCAATCTGTCTCGCATGACATCCTGCCGGCTGGCAAGTCCCCCCTGCTGCAGAAGTCAGCTTTTCTTAGAAAACTGTGTCCCCTGGGTCTTGTTTGGTAGGACCCCAGGCCAAAGGTGCATGGCAAGGTGGGAGAGGGCAGGGAGGATGTGGTGGCTGCCAAGAACTTCAACTAAAGAGGAAATGTAGGCTTTCTGAGCTCAACGCAACAAGTACTTTCTGATCACTCGCAGGCCTGCTAACAGGATGAGAATAGCAGAAAGATGCAAGAGATATCCTAAATCATAATCCCTGCCTCAAGGAATGTCCAGCCCCACTGAGAAGCCCAGATCTACACATGTGGCCAAGTTCAACAACAATGCAAAGCAGGCCACAAGTGTAGGTCATCAGGGCCATCCCCTGACTGAGCCCCAAGCAGCTGATTCTACTGAATGCCTGCTCATCTCTGCCCCACTCACTCTTCTCTGGATTGAACTGAGATCAGTTGATCAGCCTATCAATTTAATTACCATTCAAGCTAGAAGAGTTTGGAAATAGTCATGACTATTGCTTCTCAGCCTTTTAGCTAAGACCAAGTGTGGAAATAGTCATGACTGGATTATACTCAAATCTTGGGTGTCACTCTTTTTTGGTTTGTGTTGTTTGATATTCTGAATGCATGTCTTATAAATTGATTTTATTAAATGTTAATCAAATATAAAAGAATATTTGTGAAAAATATATGTTAGTCCAGGTTGTTATACTGCAATGAAAAACAACCCTAAAATACCAGTGGATTAACAAAGTAAATGTGGATTTCTCACCTCTGCAAAATCAGCTGCTGGTCCAGACACTTCTCCAAGGTAACTCTTCTCCATGCAATGGCTCAGCCATCCACGCTGCTTTGATCTTGTGACTCCTCCATCTCAATATGAGGCCATGGAAGAGGAAGAGTTAACTGAAAGGTCACACACCGACTTGTTCATGATTTGGTCCAGAAGTAACACACACACACACACACACACACACACACACACACACACACAATTCTGCTTACAGTTCATTGGCTTGAACAAGTTCCACAACCTTGTCTAACTTCAAAGGGGTGGAGACTGGGAAGGAACAGATGGGATGTCTTTGCCACAATATTACAATATTCGAGCATAGAGCAAACATTCTTATCCTCATCAGCAAGTTTAAGAAAATGAACATTATTATATGTGCTCTGTGTGCCCTTCTCACATGCCAGTCCTTTTCCTTCTCCCCCAGAGGTAACTATCTTCCTGATTTTTGTATTTATCACTTTCTTATTTTTCTTTATAATTTCATCACACACTTTTGTATCCTTAGACAACATATTATTCAGTTTTGCATTTTTCAAACTTCACATAAATTAAATCACACTGATGTATTTTGCAACTTTACTTTTACTCAGCATTGTTTTACTAAGATTCATTCATTTTTTCTGCACAGCTTCGATTCATTTATTTTTCACTGTTTTATATTCCTTCAAATGTTTGAAGGAATATAACAAAACAAAACATTTGAAGGAATATAACAAAATATTTGTCCAACGTACTCTTGAGTGGACATTGGCTTGTCTCCAGGTTCAGCTATCATAAAGGGTGCTGCTATACACATTCTTATACTTGTTTCCTGATGGACTCAAGCAAAAATTTCTCTACAAAAAAGTTATCTAGGATAGAATATCTGAGAAGCAAGTAGGAATGATAAGCAAAGAAATTGGTAAATACATGAATCTAAATAAATTTTGACTATATAAAACAAAATAATAGTGTCTTATAAGTTAAAAAAGAAACAAGAACAAATATATCAAAACAATAACAATTCTCTGGCAAGAATTGATTGAAGATAAAATATTCTAAGGTCCTTGTAACATTTGGAAAAGTGGTAAATATATTGTTTACCTTTTGACTTTGACAAGTTAATCGTGCATGATGCATTTCCAGGGTAACCACCAAAATAACAGAAGTAATTAAGGATAAAAAGTGTAATAATGGAAAAAATATGTAGTTTAAAAATAGGAAAGAAGGAAGAGAGAAAAAAAAGAAAGGGTAAGACACACAGAAAGCCCAAAGTATGGTGGTAGAAATGGTTACATTAAATGTTAATAGAACAAACCTATTTAATGGTAAATACTGTTGGGCTGATTTTTTTTAAAAAATCAGCCATCTCTGACCAGGAGGGGCCTCCCACAGCAGCACAACGACCACAGGCAGGGCTCTCAGGAACTGAGTTGTGACCCACATGGGATATCTATCCACAAGGTGTGGGATCAAGGCTCCCAGAACTTGTTAATAATGCTACACTTATTTCTTGAAATAAATAGGGATCTTTTCATGTTTGTTCCTGGACTGGAATAGTTTGAACATTATTGGATTTACTTTTTCTTCAAATGTTAGCTCCAACCCAACTCCAAACTATCTGTTTTGGTTGTGATTTATAAAGTCTTCTCATGAATGTACTAAAGGAAAACCATGCCCCAAAGAACTAAAATATATGTTTAAGTGGAAGTTGGAGCTAAGGAGACTTGCTGTTGAACTGGTGATGGGTTGTAAGAAAAAGGAAGAGTTGGAGGTATTAATCCAAGACTTTTGGTCTGAGCAACTGAAAGGAGGGAATTATCACCATCTGAGATGAAGATGACTACGGGAGCACAGGATGGAACTGTCCTAGAGATGGAAAAGCATCCAGGCCATCTGATATAAAGGACTTTCGTCTTATGAAAAATATCTATATATAAGTCCTTAGTGAAGAATTTTGGAATAATGAAAATGCTAACACTGAAAATCCAGATTATTCCTTTTGAAGAAGAAGACCTTAAGGTTGATCAATTACGCAGAAGAAGTTTGATGATTAGTAAAATTTTATGCATATAGTCCAATGATTTGATTCTGGGGGATCTGAGAATAACCTGGCCCAAAGACGTGTGAGATAACCCCAGGGAACACCATTTAACTATGCCACAATGTGAACAGTGCCCCTCTGGAAATTGTGCAACACAACAGCCTTGACCTGACCAATCGAATCCTATTTAAGAGAGTCATGGAGACAGAGAAGTGTGAACCTGCACAGGAAGTACCTGTAATGAAAAGATTCCTTGGTGAAAAGTGAACTGTCCTGTATTGAAACCTGCCATGGGATGAAGTCTGCTGTTGGCTTAGAAGGCGGGCCTGATGGATAATGTGGAAAAGTTGCTTCTTAATTTCTGAAAAATCATAAATATTAGATTTATGGACAAAACTTTAATTCCCATGGAGCTGAGCAACAAAGACTTGAACAAAAGAGTCAGACAGAAGGATGTCATGTAGAAGCTGCTCAGAAGATGATCTCATTTATCCAACACAAACCAGCTTCTTCACACAGCATGGTCCTCCTCACAACCGCTATTGAAGAAATTCCCATGAGAGTCTTTGAAGAAAAAGAAACAAAATCCAAAAGACACTAGAGATTCCAATCAATCATGGATGGAGAAAAAAAAGCACCATATCACTGCCAAGGAAGGAATAAAGGCCTCCAGAAAATGGAGAAGTTGAAAGCATTACACTGAAAGAGCCTAAAGATTTTGGGAGACCATGGCCATTTGATTTCAGATTAGAAAAAGAGATATTAGTGCCTCAAAAGGTGGCTCAGAATAAGTCATGAAGTCTCATAATTGTGACTACTTGAATATTTAAAAGGCTACTTTAATGTATAATAGGCAAAGATTTAATCAAAGTGCTCATTCCAAAAGGATAACTGAGTATTCTGAATGTTTGAGCACCTGGAAGGGGAAAAGTATTACTGTATTGATAAAATAATAACTGTTAATGAAATATATATATACCTTTGAAAACAAAATTGTTGACATACTGAGTAGAGTATCATTGTTTCACAAGCAGTGACTGCTGGTTAATTAGGATATTTTATCATAAGGAATTCAAATTCAAATGAATGTAAAAATGTGAAAATTGCAGATTACCCTGTATTTCTTTGTATGAATAACAGATGTTACATTTTCTGTATCAATTTGAAGTTGGTAATGTAGGTATTTAGTGTAATTCTTACTTTCAAATAGCATTTTTTAAAGAAACTAAAGCTATAAGAAAAACTGCCATAGTGTATAGGCTGTCATATATAGTCATGTGAAATTTCAGCTTTCATGGCCACTGTTAAGAAGGATTAGGTTAAGGTTACAGTACTATTACAAAAATGCTGTGACTGACTCAGTGAAATATAACATAGACAAACTCTGAATAATCAGGTAACTTGGCCAATTCTGGTGTGAACAAAAAATAGCTTGGAGCTCAACGTGCTTAATTTATTGATACCTTAGCAACTACTTTCTCTGAAGCATTGTTTCTTCTGTGTAGCTGAAGACAAACGCTCCTTATAGGTCAAGGTATGGTTGATATCTCAAGTCATTTGTTTCAAAATATTACCTGATATTTTAGAGATGATCACTTCTGCCATCCTGATTTTAAGATGTTTGAATCTAATTGTTTCTAACATGAAAAGAATTGATGATCCTTCATTGACCAAGGATCATATCTATTTAAAGGGAACAATCTGAGTCCATTCCATTATCATCACCTAAAAGATGTCAACTGTATTTTTATTATGTGTTAAAAGATGATTTAACAGCAAGAAAGGATTTTCTGATCACATTCGTTCTTTTATAGTCAATAAATATCTGAATTTTGTTATTAATGGAAAGGCAACTTCTGCTTTTGTCCAAGATATAGTAACAGGGACTGGACTTAATTCTTATCTGAAGCAGTTAAAAACTGAGAAAATATATGAATCAAAAAAATATACAAATCAATTGTTTTCAGACACTGGACATCAATCAATGTGGGGCAGCAAGTTCTCTGAGAGAGGAGAAACAAATGAAAGGAGACCTTTGGTTGTCCAATGTTACTACCTGATGAGCATTTATTTCCAGGCCACAGTGCAGGGAGGTGGAATGCAGGCAGAGCCTGGTAGTCTCCCTGAACTGAAAGGGTGGTGTTGGGAGTCTGAGAAGCCAAGGCAGCTAGAATCACTGGGCAGATTACAAGGAAAGAGAGCTCTGAAGATCAGGATGTCTCTCTCAAGTTTTCAGTTGCATAGTAATCAATGTGGGCATATGCGGAAACTACCTAAGGAGAAGGAAAGAACCACTTAAAAGGATTAAAGTAAATAATACCCAGTGCTCACGCAGGACCAGAAATATTCTGTGTTTCTACCAGCCAGAATGGAAAAATCTTATAATTCATAAGACACCATCTTTAGAATGTTAAGAAAATCATTGTCTTAGTAGTGGGAAAAATCTATCACAAAGTAAAGGCTACTCTGGTTCTCCCTAACAAAGATTATAAGCAATTGTTTGAAAGCCCAAACTTTCCAAGTAAATTGTATTCTAGCACAAAGTTCAAAAATATTTATAGGAACAAAAAAATATCCAGTACCCTAAAATTAAAATTCACAATGTCTTGCATATAATCAACAATAATTAGGCATGCAGAGAAGCATGAAACTAGGATCCATAATGAGAAAAATCAATCTATAGAAACTGATCCTAAAATGACACTGATGATAGAATTGGTATAGGATATCAAAATAGTTACTATAAATATATTCTATATGTAGAGCATGTTAAGAAGGCGGAGGACAGACAGAGCATGTGAAGACATAACAGATATTTTTAAAAGACCTCAATCGAGCATTTAAGAAGAAAAACTACAAAGTCTAAGATAAGAATATATTAAATGGCACTAACAGCAGAGTAGATATTGCAGTAGAAAGTTTTAGTTAACTTTAAGACATAGCGATAGAAACTATCCAAAACAATACACAAATTTTAACAAAAACTCAGAAAAAAATGAATGGAGTATGTGTGAGCTATGGGAAATTTTCAAGCTGTTCAACATGTATGTGATTGGAGTTCTTGAATGAGAGGAAAGTGAATGGATCAGAAAAAGTATTTGAAGAAACAATGACCAAAATCTTTCCAAATTTGGTGAAAACAATAAACACATCCAAGAAGCTGAAAAAGCTCAAGTAGCAATAATCATGAAAAAAAAGTACATCAGGGCATACCATAATCTAATTGTTTAAGACAAATAATAAAGAGAAAATTTTAAAAACTACTAGAGATAAAAGACACATTGTATGGAGAAGCAAAGATAAGAATGACAGCAAACTTCCCAACAGAAACAAGGCAATCCAGAAGACAGGAAGTAAAATTGGGGCTGGAGGGAGGGTGACAAAAAAACCTGTTAACCAAGAATTCTATATCCTACAAGAAATACTTTTCAAACATACAAAGGCTGAAAGAATTCAATAGTGGTAGATGTATGCTACAAGAAATGTTAAAAGAAGCTCTTCAGATGGTAGAAAATAATACTAGCTAGAAATCTGAATTTGCACAAAGAAATGAAAATTGCAGGCAACAGCATCCATTTTCTCCTTCACTGATTGATAGAAACCATGATGTAGCACAAAGCCCATTATCTCTGAATGTCTTTCCAACATCTACTCTTTGAACCAATCATGAAACCTTTCTTCCCTAACCTTACTTGAAAAAATTGTGTGAAGTGGTTTGGAGGCTGGGTTGGATGTTAAAATTGGGACTTTTGAAATATATGGAGAAAAATATACCTTTCTTCTGAGATCTATTTCACTTTATGATGGAAACAGTGTTCAAACTTCCATTTTTCTGTGTGTACTGCACCAGCATCCCATTGCTCACTAATCTTGGATACAGCTATAATAGTATGCTCTTACACCACAAGCACGTGCATAATAAGATAGCTTTTAATTTGGAAATGGAATTTTATATAATCTGTGGCAGCAGCCAAAGTTCATAGGAAGAATATTTGCCTTGATTCTGGCCCCTGCTTCTACCCATTTAAGAAAAATTCTACCTGACTTTCTTGGTTCATTCTCAGTAATATTTAGTGACTCATTCTTCACAGATGATGGACATAACCCAGGAAGCCTCTATTTCATTAACTATATGCAACAAACAATAAGTGATCTGAAAATTACTAATGGACCCCTGTGAAGGCCAGTGCAGTTCCTAAGGTATCTGGAAATGTTTTCATTCTAGTGTGTGTCTCTGCCATTCAAATCTTGAATAATGTGCAAAGTGGCTTTTTGAGATCACATCATGTCATCCACTGATTAAATTCCATCCCTGATTGAAGATAAACACAAGCATGACATGTCCCTTCAACTCGTCATTTAAAATGTGGATCAAGAACTGATCTGGAGAATGCAAGATGCCTCCATTACTTCCTATGGAACATCTGGAGTATATGAAATCCATTTCTGCCTTTGTCTATATCAATGCTTCCTTGATGACTGTTATTTGCATTTCTTCTTCCACACACTCCCTGTGAATGACTGTGGCATCTCTTGCTGAAACTGAACTCAACTCTGAACTTTCTTTTTAAAATATATGCATCCAGAATAGAGGCCAAACAGGGGCTTCCCTCTATTCCTACGAGGCCTTGAAAAAATATCTGCCTCTTACCTAGCTAGTTCCTGGTTTAGTCTCATTAATGAGCAATGATCAGTATTCTTCATTATGATACTTGCCCTGCATATTCCAAAATTCCGTATCATTGATATAAAAACTGTGAAGTATCATACTTCTACTCTTAATTGGAAAAAAGTCAAGAAATTATCTGAACAGATTATGTGGATCTTCCCCTGGTCCTATGGAAATATCTGAACTAATGCATAAATCATCCTACTTGATTTAAGACCTGATGGCACCTCTTTGATAAAAAGTCGGTAAAATGATGCTTTTGGCCTTATTTGGGGGTGATTCAAGGTAAAACTGTGATGTTCTCTCTTTTACTCTTAATAACATGAATGTACCTAGAAATGCTCATATACAGGCTTAAAAATATCAAACTGAGCTTTGAAAGACATCAGATGATATTTCATTGAAGAAGAATGGTTTTAATGTCTCTTTTATCACTCTTCTATTAGTGTTAGAGTATCTCATCCCCTTATCAATTATATACAAATGTGTGATGTTTTTCTTTTCCTCTGAATCAAAGGGACAAACCTTATATTTACCAAAAGACTCTAGATTGGACTCCACCTATTTATGGACAAATAACTTTAGAACGTCCACAACAAATTGCTCTGTTCTTGGTGTCGTTCTATAAAGTTCTTTATTTAACCTATTTTATTCCCTTCTCCAAAAATACAAATAATATTCCCTAAGGATAAAACTAATTCTTGGGGAGATTACTTTCTCTTCACATCTAAGAAGCATTTTGAGACTTCAACCCTGTATTCTGGTGGATCATCACCCCCGTTCCTGGAAATCATGTCAGAACTTGAGCAAATATATGTCTGTGGTCTCAGGCCCAGTGGACTTTGTTCCTATGAGTACCTGTAGAAACTTCTAGCCTGAGAGAACCACAAGACTCTTGAAAAATTTCATTTAGACAAAGGATTTCATGCATTTTTAAGTTTCGGATGAATTTTACTATGATGACTGGAAAAAAATATTACTAAAATATAAGGATACAGAAAGATTAAAAAAAAAGAAAAAGAAGACCAAAAAAACCCATTTACCTTAAAATGCCTACCATACAAAAGAAATAATAAGGATTTTTTAAAGAAATATGAAATTAACATATAATAGAGAGAATATATAAAAACATGAATTAGTTCTTTAAATAAGCTAATAGATTTACAAACTTCTGGACAACTTGATCAATACAAAAGATAAAAGCCCAAAAATACTAGAAATGAGTAATGGGACATAATTCTGATTCAGTAGAATTTAATAGGTAATAAGGGGATATCCTGATATTTTTAATCCAACAAATAATTGAAACATGAATTACAAAATCTTCCCAAACTACAATTTACTAAAACTGACTCTAAGGGGAAAAAAAAGGTAAATAGCCCAATAATCTCTAAACAAATTGAATTGATACTTTTAAAATCTTCCCCTGAAGACCAGTAGATTATCTTACTGATAAATTTTACTAATTATTCAAAATATTCCTACCTTACAAATCATTCCAGAAAGAAACTTATATAACTTTTATTAAGAAGATAGCATAACTTTGACAACAAAACCCAACATGGATAAAACAAGGAAGAGATTTAATTGATGCCCAAGAGACCACAGGGTTCTGCCTGAAGTGCATCCTTCGTGGTAAGTATATTTGCACCCAAAGAACACATATGAAGACCTTAGAATACATTCATTCCACCCAATTTACACATTACCATCGTTATATACCTTAATTTAAGTTTATTATTCTTAATCTGCAAAACACTCTTATTACTGGTTTATACAATGTACCACTTGCTTTATTTTTCATTCCTTCTTGCATCTCAGACCTTCCTTCCAGGATCACATTTCTTCTGCTTAAAATACATTCTTTAGAGTTTTCTTTAGTAAGAGTTATTTGATGACAAATTCTCTTAGCTATTGTTTATCTAGAAGAGCCATTATCCTTTTAATCTTGAAAAGTATTTCCAAATAAATAGCTATTTTCTCTCAGTATTTCGAATGTCCCTTCCCCAAAGATGTCCACACTCTAATGCCTGCAACCTGTGGATAGGTTACATGACATGACAAAAGGAAATTTGCAGATGTAATTAAGGTTATTGGCCTTTAAAGAAGAAGAGTATCTTGGGGTATCCAGGTGGGTCCAATCTAACCACAGGAGCCTTTAAAAGCAGAGGACTTTCTCTGCCTTCAGTCAGAGATTATGCAGCAGAAGAGGAAGAAGAGAGATGCAGCAGAACGGAAGTCCCAAAGATTCCCAGCGCGAGGAGAGTTTGAGGTTCTATTGCCGGCTCTGACATAGAGGGGCCCATGTGCAAAGACTAGAGAGAGGTCTCTAGGATCTGAGGGCTGCCCCCAGCTGCCAAGCAGCAAAGAAATAGCAACTCTGGTCCTACAGCTGCGAGGGACTGGATTGTGCCAACAACCACAATGAGCTTGGAAATGGATTTTTCCAGAGCCTCCCAGGAAGAGTTCAGCCGGCTGACAGCTGGATTTCAGCTTTCTGAAACTCAGAGCAGAGAAACCAGCTGAGACCAACTGGACTTCTGACCCACAGAATGATGAGATGATACATTTGTGTTGTATTAAGCTGCTAAACTTGTGGTAATTTGCTATGACAGTAATAGAAAACTAATACACAGTACATTGACAATAGCATTACAATTACAGCTTTCATTTTTGCTGTTGAGAAACCAGTATCATTCCTTTTAAAGTAATGTTTTTTTTTCTTCTGTCTACCTTTAAGATCTTGTCTTTGTCTTTGATGTTCTGCAGTTTCATTTCTATAAATCTATATGTGGATTTCTTTTTATTTATCCTGCTGGGAAATCATGGAGTTTCCGAATGGAGGAACAATATCTTTCACCAGTACTGGAAATTTTGAACCCTTACTTCTTCAAATGTGATCTCCACCCAATTCTCTCTTTCATCCTCTTCTGGAATTTCAGTTTAACATATGTTGAACCTATTGACTCTATATTCAGTTTTTCTTAACTTTTCTTCCGTTTTGTCCATCGACGACTGTCAGTTATATGCTTTTTTCAGATATATCTTCCAGGTCATCAGTTCACTGTTCATCTGTTTCTAATCTGCTTTTAAAACCATTTATTGAATTCTCATTTTAATTATTTTATTTTTTGTTAATTTTAGAAGTTCTATTGTTTCTATTTCAATCCATCTGGTGATTTTTAATAGTCTTGCTCTTTTCAAATATTGTGACTCTCCTTTTTATTTTTCTAAAAATTAAATATTTTATCTGATAAGCTAGATATCTATATTCAGTATAGGTCTAGTTCTTCTCATTTTTTCTTCTGACTCTTTCTCTGAGTGCTGTATTTTCTTTTGTTTCTCATGGGTTTTTTGGGCTGTGTTCATGTCTTGGAACTTTATCTGTGGCAATGCTTGGAGGTCTTTGAAATTGTTTCTTCCAGAGAGAATTGTGCCTCCGTCTGATTAAAGGACAACTTTAATCAAAATTCTTGGCCTGGAGATTTTTTTTTTTTTTGATCACTCAGATAATGTGAATTCAGGCTGAAAACTCATGTGAGGGCCATCTTGTGGCACAAATTTCCCTTTCTGTTGGTGCCAAGAATCAAAACAGGCAGTTTTCCTTTCAGCCTTCTGGGTCAGACGTTTGGGTTTATTTCTAACTCACCCTTATTCTGAGAATGAAATTCTTTAGAGCCCCAACTTTTTGCTGGGGGCTTCTTCTTAGACTCCCCAGTCCAGCAGTATGTGGCTTTTGTTTTAATTCAGCAGCACCATGTAAGGCTCTGAAGCTATAGCTCCTTTTCATCTGGTTTAGCAAATGCCTCATGGTAAAAGCCTGCCTCCTGGGTTTCTACTTTCACTTGGTTCAAAACACTAAAAGTAAAACTCAGAATATGGCAGAAGAAGAAAATTTGGATCCAATCTGGACAAACAATACCGTAGGAACAAACAGTAAGTACTTATTCTTACACTACTCTTCCCTGCCTTACCACAGGCAGAGATTATTAATTAATGATGATGATGATAATGATAATAATAGCTAAATTTGGTACTGATTTAAGCTCTTTAACGAATTAACTCATTTAATCCTACCAACTCCATAATGTATTGCTATTGTTAGCATTTTACACATGAAGACACTAAAGCACAAGCAAGTTTAGAAACTTGTCCAAGATCAAGCAAGCAGCAGAGCAGTCTGGTGCAGAAGCCAAGCCCTCCGGCTCTTTAATACACTGCTTCTATAATGTGAGCATATATTTCCTGCTCAGAATTCCACTAACAGAGCCATGCAGGAACCCACTGTCAATGATCAGAGTTGACACATGAAATGAAATGTAATTTCCACCTTCAGCCCAGAGATTCCTGGCTTAGGGACTTATCCTGGTGAGGCACTGATAGAGGCAACAGACACCCAGTATCTCTAGA
The DNA here is from genome assembly GCA_004363605.1 of Indri indri. NCBI lineage: Eukaryota > Metazoa > Chordata > Mammalia > Primates > Indriidae > Indri > Indri indri. Next base: position 18,733 of record RJWJ010002241.1, read on the forward strand.
CCCTATATCATTTGTAGCTGCTATATAGAATTATGTTGAAACTAACTAATAGTAAACTGTAAAAGTGCCCTCAGAGCAGCTTGCCCTTACCTCAGTCACAAAAGCTGTCTTATCCTGTCATCCTCACGTGCTTATGTGTCGGGCTCCAGGACTAAACGTGCATTTCTCAAAAGCAGAGGAAGTTCCCTACTCTTCCATTTATCTGTGCCCTGGAGTCTATCATGATCTCTATAGCACCCATGTAATACAATAACTATTTTAAATACACAAATAACAAAAGCAATAATAACTAGCATTTTGTTTGGTACCCTCAATGTGCTAGGCCCTGTGCTAAACACATCCCACATGCTATTTCTAACGCTTACAACAACCATGAGTTTGGCATTGTTCTCATTTTATAGATACAGTGCAGAGATGCTAAATAGTAAGTGGCTGACTGAGATTTACATCCAAAGCTAGATGGTCCCCATACCTGTATTCTGTCTTATGACATCAAGGAAAGACAAAAAATAAACATTTACAAAATGGATAAATTAGATCATTTCACTTAACCATAAGAGTGCTTCTCAACTCCATTTATACTGCTGTCTTTTAAAGTACCCAGTACAGAGCATGGTAGATGGATGGACCCAGATGACATTTACAGTCACTGTCCTGTGTCCAAGGAAGGCAGAGCTGGTTGGACACTTGCCTCTAGCACCTAACAGAATAGAGATTGAGCAGAGCTCAGGTCCTTGGGGGTCTGAGCCAGCCTCCCTCCATCAGGCTGGGTTGGGCGGGGTCCTCTCCACTGACCCGTGGCTATTGAGTCTGTGCCTACCTTGGTTACAGAACCAAAGCTCATCTATTTAGAACTCATTTTTTGCCCACTGATCATCATTCTCTCACGTCAGAAGACAGGGAGGTGTGGTTCAAGTCCGAACATTGAGATTATGTGTACTTTCAATCGTTTAGGTACACAAAACAGACCTATGTAGAATCAGGTAATTTTTTTCACCCAGCAATTAAAACCAAATTTAGACAATATATGTAAGGGAAAGAGCATAGGCTTTGGAGTCAGACAAAACTAAGTTCCTGTCCTGGGTCTGCTGCTTCCTAGTCATGAAATTTGGGGCAAAGTATTTAACCTCTTTGATACAAAGTTTCTTATCTGTAAAATGGACATAATAATGTAAGTGAGAATGAAATCCAAGGATGCATGTAAACGGTCCAGAATTCAATAAATTCTTTTCTCCTTCCCTCATCCTGTTCCTGCAACAGAAAGAATCTGAGAACATTCATCCAACAGTAGACAAATATGAGTGAAATTTGCTTAAAAATCCAATTTCAACTCAGATCATACAACCCCTTCTTGTATTGAGAGAGTATGAGATGGAAGAGAGAAAAAATTTGTTATTTATGTCATGCTTTTTTGAAGATAATCCCCACTCTTAGAAAAATTTTCCCTGTCAAATTGCAGCTACTAAGTAGTAATTCACTTTCTTGTCTTTATTAAGCAACAGCAATGTCTAATAACCACTGGAACTTTTGACAAGACATATCCAGCTCACCCCAAGCAAAGGAACTTGGTGTCTTATTAATAGTTATCTGAACTGCTTCCTCTTGGCTCATGGGTCTACATTTACGTTTTTACAGACTCCCCAACAGATCCAGAGATCCAGGTTGGATTGGAATTTGATTCTGGAGAGATGTTCATGCAGTGAACTTGCATCTAGAGCCCAGTGGACCAGAATCTGACAAGATTTCCTTTCCTGCTACACAAAGGACAGAGCGATTGCTGAGTTGAGCCCTGAAAACAAGGACTTTGTTTTATATGGTTACCACATGGTCCCTTCCTCTCTCTTTGGAATTTGACAAGCAAATTGGCATTTGTGTTGCTGAGACTGTCATAGAATAGTGATTGTTAATTATACCCTAGATGTCCTGCCTCATTCTGCCATGGATGTATTATGCTAAATGTGTGCAGTGAGCAAAAGATCTTAAATTTGATTTCAAGTCGCATATCTCAGCATGCTGCCAGCCCCGCCTCCGGTCAGAGAGCACCTTAAGAGGCCTTTTGAGAGTCCTCCTGCTCCCAAATTTCTGGTTCTAACATAGACCAGGAAGTATTCAAAGGATCCAGCAGATGTCAGTATGAATTCTTGAGTCTCTCCAGGTTGAGTACTAACAGATCAAATTGCATCACCCACTGCCCTAAAGAGCTGTCTCTCAGCTGGATACAGTAGGAGCTTTAGCTTCAGAGACAGTATTTTCTGTAAGGATGTACTCCTCTAATTGGTTAAATTCTGACTTTACGTCGCATCCTCAAAGCTGGATGAGTGATGCAGTCGCAATTATAAAGAACCTTCAAGAGAAGAGACAAGTGAATAAGGTGGCTGCTTCTAAAAATAAGTCTGTCTATCTTAGCTGTCTGGTTTCCCCTGTGCAACTGGTCTGGATTGATTCTCAGTGTCTTCAGTCTCTGACCCAGCAGGCTGTCCCTTTATAACCAAAGATGGGGAGGACTTTCGATCAATGACAGCTTTAGAATCAACAACCAGAGACAACACTGCTATGCTGGTCTTAGGTCTGAATATCTTTTTTATTCATTTTGGGCTAGTTTACATATTAAGAAAAGTACAGAGAATAATATAATAAACACCCAAATGTCCACTCCCCAGAGTTTATAACTAGTAATATTTTACCATATATACTACAGGTATTTTATCTATTACTAGTGAAAGAAAGCTCTCATGTGCCCCCTCCCTAATCCCATTCCCATTCCTGCTTCCCCAGGGGTAGGCATTATCTTGAAGTTCATGTGTATCCTTCCCACTTGTATTAATTTCCTGGGGTTGCCACAACAAAGTGCCATAAGCTAGGTGGCTTAAACGACAGAAATTTATTGTCACACAGTTCTGGAGGCTAGAAGTTGGAGATTAATGTGTCGACAGGGCCATGTTCCCTCTGAAGGCACTGGAGAAGGATCTGTTCCAGGCCTGTCTCCTTGACTTGAAGCAGCATGACTCCAACTTCAAATGGCATTCTTCCTGTGTGTCTGTGTCTGTGTCCAAATTTCCCCTTTTTATAAGGACACTGACCATATTTGATTAGGGGCCCAGCCTACTCCAGTGTGACCTCATCCATATTAAGTACATCTGCAATGACCTTATTTCCAAATAAGGTCACTTTAGGAGGTACTAGGGGTTAGGACTTTAACATGTGAATTTTGAGGGGACAAAATTCAACCCATAACACCACTCATGTATTAATACTTTCACTACATATGGTTTTTCCATGAACATACTGTAGTATTTTGTGTATATTCAGCTTTGTATAAACAGCATGCACTGTGTGTATCTTTTATAACTTTCTTCTCTTTTTTTTACCCAACAATATGTTTTTGAGATGTATTCATATGACAGATTTTTCCAGTCTATTTATAGTATTTCACTATATGAATTTACCACCATAAATCTCTTCTATATACTAAAATTTTAAATATGTACGAGGTTCAAAATGTCATCTGATCAGTAAATAATAACAGATACACATATCTTGGGCTTGGACTACATGAGCTCTGTGGGTCCAGTCCTTGCCAAGATTATGTGGCTCTTTAACTGAGTTTCTTGATTTTTATAATCTTGTAATTTCAGGCCTCAGCAGGCTCCATCGTTAAGGAAGTTTCGGGCAGCAAGAGGAGAGCCACTCAACTGTTAGAAAATATCACTAAACAACAAAGAAGAGAAGGAAGACATTTGAAATGATGAATAAGTTTTGAAATTTAAGTTTGGTTTGAGAAAGCTCTGGGATGACAGCTCAATGTCCCAAGCTAAAAAGGTAGACCCCCAGGAGGAAAGCAGAGGCTGGAGCCCAGGTGCATGACCCCTCCTGGCTTTCTCCTGAACTGGCCTTTGGGAAGGAGATCAACCCCACTGTCCTTTGATCAAGAGTCACAGTGAGCAGCCAGCCCTGCAAAGCGTGTTCATGAGTAACCTGGAAGCTGCAGAAAGCCTGCCGGACCTTCCTGCAACTGAACAGCTGCAGCCTCATCTGCTCGTAGAGGGTCTCCTCTGTCCAGGGTTTTAGCCATGGCTGACCTGAGATTCGGCAAAATGAAGGAAATCTCCATCTTAAAGGTGGAAGATATGTAATGGTTGAGGTGGGCTCATGTGGCCAGCTGCGGGGAGGGCTTAGCAGCGTATCCAAGTACTCCACAAGGCCGTCAAACTCAGGTGCCAAGAGACAGACAAGGAAATGGGCATCCTGAGCAAGTTCGCAGAGAAAGTGAAAATGACCACTGGTCACTTAGCTCCCAGCATACATGAAGTGTCGGGGGACCTTCCCGAGGAGCAATCCTGCAGAAAGAGATATTGACGGAATTGCCCAGGGCCACTTTCTTCCTCTCTGATGGTGTGACATCTGGATGTGAGCGCCTTCTGCTTTGTTGTACCTCCGCCTTTATTACTCTCTGAAGGACAGAGAGTAATGGGACAGCTCCATGTCACTCCCAAACACTGTGCCCTTCAAGAAAATGCTTGGAAAATCAAATGGGATTTGTCTTCTGGAGGTGAGAAATGAGGTTGGATATGGAATGTTGAGGAAAGACCTCCACTTTCCTTGCCTGTTACCCGGGCCTTCAAAACATCTTGGGCAAAATTTGGAAATTCTTTCCAAGGATGTACAAAAGTGCCAACCTGAGATGAAGCAGTGAATGTCCTCAGTGGGTCACATGATGCATTTCTCAAGCCGAGTCATTTCAATGGAACTCCCCAGATGGACTTTTCAGTTGAGAAGTACTTTAGATGTATAGGTAAGTTCATTATTAAATTTTAACATGTGAGATGTCTAAAGAATAAACTTTCAAAGACTGTTAGAAATTAGCATGTCTCTCCCCACCCCCATTTTGTTCCTCAGGGCATGTGTGGATTCAGCTGAAAGCACAGCACAGCTGGGAGAAGTCAAGCCTGCAAAATAGGGCTAATAGCCTGAAAGTTGCTCTTTCCCCAGCCTTCCCTGAGAGGACAAACCTGAGGAACCTCACCGGCCTGTAGTGTGACTTCCATACACCAGCTATCCTCCACGGGTCATCACGGCCTGCACCAAAGTGAGAACTGAGTCTATTTTAAGAGTTGATGGTGGGATATGCCTGCAGTGGGACTGATTTAGTTTTAGGGTAGAGGAGAGACAGGCTATAAACTTGAAAGAAAATGCCATGCCAACCATGTGGGTTAACTGACAAGATTCTCGTTTCTGTGTGTCGCCAAAATCTGAAAACAAGCTGATAGCTCTTTACGGGTTTTTCTATGGATTTCTATTTGGGCTCCACAGTTGCTGTTGGGGACCTCAAGTCTGAGACTCACACACACCCACATATATATACCTACATATAAATATCCTCTTATTTCTGTTTTTATCAGTGATGTATAGACCCAAAAGCTGCATAAGAAATTCAGATAAAAACTGTGGTGAAGGAGACAATAAGATTGTGGATATAAATAGAATCTCTACAAAAGGACCATCAGAAATACCTAATAAAAAGAAATTTTAAAGCGACTGTTCCCGAAGTCTGTCATTGCTTTAAAAATGGAACTGATAATGTATAACATTCATTTTGATTTGTCTTTAATGCTTTACTCTGAAACTAGAATAAGGAGCAGCTGTATTAGAGATTTTCCTGGTGCTGATCAGGAATTGCACAGGATTTTAATTTTCATTATTTACGTTATATTTCATCCTCATTTCTTTTTCCCTGAAATAATTTTCATACTTATTACTGCAATTTTAATAAGTGTGTATCTATAGATAGTATATCTGTGCTTAAAATCAATTAAAAACATAAACAATTTTTTTTCAAATAAGGTGAAAATTTGGAATTTGCCAAAGTGTTATACTTCTACTTTTAAGATCACACATGTGTGTGGGCTTATGTGTACACAAATATAATAAAATATATGTGTAATAAGTGATATGATCATGGGCTTTGGTTTCAAACAGTCTTTGGTCAAACTCTGTCTTCTATTACTAGTTATGTGATCTTGGGCAAGACATAGAGTCTCTCTGAATCTCCACGTCCTTATTTTTAAAAAGGGATAAATAATAACTACTTAGCAGGATTGTTTTTTCCATGTATTAGCCATTTAATTCTCACAGCCCTATGAGTAAGGCACTATCATCATCCCACCTTACAGATGAGGTAACTGAGGCACAGAGAGATATGTATCTTGTCCAAGGTCACACACTTAGTAAATGTTAAAGCCAGGATTCAGTCTGAAGTTTTAACCACTATGCTTTACAGATTTTCTGAAGGGATTCGCTTACGCTCAACTAATCCACCACATTAGTCTAAAATTAGAGGTAATTCCAGCACTTTATTCATTTTTATTTTTCTTTCTTAAGGCTGGAGCAGCCCCTCATGATATGTTTCGTGGAGAATGGTGGCTCTTCAAAGGTCTAGAGCCATATCTACCTGCTAGTAAGTGTCTGGCGCTAAGTTCTTACTTTTACCCTAATTAGCTTCTGAAGTCAAACAGATGTGGGCTCAATCCCACATCGGTAGTAACTATTTGATTTTGACAATGCTACTTAACCTCTCCAAGTCTCGATTTCCCCATCTGTAATAGAGAGTATAAATGGGAATATTAATAATAGCACCTAACTCGCCAAGGTGAGAATGAGAGATAATACATGGTAAAATGACTGCGTGCAGGAGGTACTCAGTAAATAGGATCCGCTTTAATTCAGTCTTTGGGGCAAACTTCAAATGGAGCCACTGAGCTAGGGAAAGGCTCCTTCAATTCTGCCTTGCCCTGACTCCCAGAAGGAGGTCTTTGCCCCAGGGCCTCTGTTTTGATTTCCTGTCTAGGGCAGCCTAGAAGCCCAGACGCTGCTCTGGATGTGGCCAAACTTGCAGTCCATGTTCCGCGGCTACTTTAAAATCAGTGGGACTTTGAGGGTCTCATCAGTTGACGGTGAGTCAAGTGGTCCTGCCTGCTCTACACTCCACAGCCTAGAGAGAGAGGATGGAATATTCTCCCACCTTCTATGGGTCTTAACTGTAAATCCCATCCAGGTTTTGATGTCATCCTTTCCTTACTCTTTTAAACTTTCTCTTTCAAAAGTTCCACCTTTCTGAATAACATTATTAAAAATAAAAAAAGGCCCTTCAAATCTTTGCCCTGAGTTTTCCATTCTGAGTCCAACTTCCTTTTCTTCCTCCTCTTCTTTTGCTTATTAATAAAGTTTCCTTTATGTGTAACACCATCTCTCCATGCTATGAATTTGTGGGTGTTACAAAAAGGTATTGTTCAAGGGACAGTAATTATTCTGAGGTTTAATATAGCCAGGGACAGAGATGCGATGGAGCTGCAGGTTGTCTGAGGGCAGGATCCTCTGACAGAGGATCTTACATTGGAAGCTTTCGTGGCGTCATTTGTGTCTCAATGCCTTTGAATAGGCTCCCACCTCCTACAGACTTTGATCTTCCCTTTCTGTTCTTTATCACAACTTACATTAGAAAATTAGACTTATGTACCTACTGCTCCCAGTCCTTCTTACCCCAAGAAAAAAAATTCAGAGGGTGTGGAATATTGTCATTAAGCAAGAAAGTATGTTTTCTTCCACTTGGTGCATTTTTTTCTAGCTTCCCTTTTGAACTCTCATCCCCTGAAGTCAAACTCCATACTCGTCAGCATTGCTGATAATCGTCTCTTTGCCTTCATCCTTCTAATAACTGTAGTCGTTGGTAGCCTCGCTGCACCACAACCAGTGGTCGGCATGGTTGGAGACGAGGAGGGTGGGAAGTACAGGGAGAAGGTATGGGTTTGTTTTCAGTTCTGGATGCTTCATTTGGTAGGAGTGAGACATGGGGAGGTGAATGGGAGGTAAGGAACATTGACCCATTGGACCTTCTGAAATTGAGCAAGTAGTTTGGACAAAGTTTGGAACACATGAACATGACTGGGAAAGTAGTACATCAGACAGAGAAGCCTTGCTAGAAATATAATCAATGCGGTGTTTTTTAAAATATGTCTTAAAATTATTTGATATTCCTTCCTTCAAACAGTGGAGTTTAATTGTCATTTCTCTGAAAGTAGGCCAGATTTAGTGACATGCTTCTAACTTTCTTTTCTTTTCTTTCTCCGAAAGAAAAGAAAAGTAGATCAGTGTTTCTCAAGGTAGGACCCACAATCTCTGGGGGTTCCTAAGATGCTTTCAGCAGTTCTGTGAGGTCAAAACTACTTTTATAATAGTACCAAGAAGTTAGCTACATATTTTCACTTGTTGACATTTGCATTAATGGTGCAAGAGCAATGATAAGTAAAATTTCACCTTAATAGGATCAAGGCAATGACACCAAACTGTACTTACAGTCATATTCTTCACTGCCACACACCTAGATGTTTTAAATACTAATTTCACTTATGAATATACTTGAAGCAGTTAAAATTATTAATTTTATTAAATCTCGAGCCTTTGGTATGTGTCTTTTTTTAATATTCTGAGTGATATGAGAACTATACTTCAGGCATTTCTACTGTGTGCTGAAACACAATGGGTGTCAGTTTCAAGAGAAAAGCATTAGTGAGATTGTTTGAATTATAATGTGAATTAGTTGCTTTTGCCATAGAACACTATTTTTACTTGAAAGAATAATTGACAGACAAATTATGGTTATTCACACTGGGGTGTTTGGCAGACAGATATTTTCTCAAAAGTGAACAAAGTGAGGCTATCTCTTTAAGGAAAACAACTGACAATATTTGTTGCCAATAATAGAATTTGAGCTGTCAAGCTTGTTAGCTTCCCAATATTTAAAGACTTAACTGATGAGATCAGTCATGATATTAACAAGCTATTTATTGATACTATATAATGAAAGGTGTCAATATTTGGACAATCTGCATAATTCAGTGAACTATATCAAAAACCTTTTTCATAAAAGTGGAAGCGTTTAGAAGGATGCAGAAGACCTTGATTTAAATCTAGGGTCTGCCATTTACATGCTACTTCAGCTCCATTATCTCATCTATAAATGAGTTTTCTCTCTTTCCTCAACTGTAAAATGGGTATATAATAATAAATGTTAATGTATATTCATAAATTGATGTAAAGAATGATATAAAACAAGTGCTTGGCACATTGTAAATGTTGTACAAGTGTTTTCTATCATTATCATCATCTTCATTTTAGGTGGGAGGACCTAGACACCACCTTTTGGTATAGCATAGAACTTTAGAGCAAAGGCTCTGGTAATAGATACTGGATGTTCAGATCCTAGCACCACTTACTAACTAGTGGCCTTGGGCAAGTGATTTAATAATATAATCATATACAATAACATATATTAATATACTAATAATCATGTGATTACTCTGAGGAATAAATGACATAATGCATGTTGGATGCTTGGCTTAGAACCCGATACATTAGGTTAACTCACTGTAACTAATAATTGGGAATTCAAAAAATGTTCCTTGAATTGCATAAAATCATATCACAATATGATAGCATTAAACCTTTCAGAAAGATACACATATTTTTGTGAAACTTTCAAGCAGTGATATTGGTAAACCAGCTCTCTGAAAAATTCAAAAACTCTGATTTGCAGCATCTGGCAATTTCTGTGATACAAATATTCCCACCATGGCCAACTTCAAGCTACCAACATGAAGTCACTGAATGCAGAGTAGGGAAGAAATTCTCAGAATTGTCCCTTGTGAGCCAGCATGGGCTAGTTCCAGCACACCACTGCTTTCAGGTATATTTTTGAAGAAGAATCATTCAATAAACCTCATCTGTGGGTTCAGTTCACCAGGAGATAAACAGAAGTTTACACAAGTACAGAGAAGCCTAAGGAAGCTGAGTTTTTGGTGTCTTTGGAAATATTTTTGAAAGTCATTGTCATCTTTCACTAAATCATTTAGAACTTAACCCATTTATATACCTATGAAAACAAGACAATTCTCCATGAACTTGTAATAGTTGCAAAGGTTTTTGTGGCTTGAAATCTTGGGAAGCAAGAACTTAGTTTAAGGTACAATTTAATCAGAAAATCCAAGACACATTTTGCATGATTCCATTTATTAAAGAAAAAAAAAAAAAAACTTTCCTTTCAGTACATTCTCCCCAACTATGAAATTCGTTTTAAATTTTTGGAAAGAGCAAATCCAACTTAAAAAAAAAAAAAAAACTACTAGGCAGTTAAAATACCCTGGTTCAAAAGTAAAAAAACAAACAAAAAAATGAGGCAAGATTAAGATTATATAGCGAGAGTAGAGAAAACAAGATGAAGTGAAATCACCCATGACAATCTGTCATATTAGCTATTATGTATTTCAACATCTGCAACGGAAAAGCCACAGAAGTCAAAAAATAAGAACAAAGAAGACTCCCAAGAACTACAGATTGTTTGATAATGTTGCTCTAAGATTTCACTCCTTGTATATTTCAAATAAAAAATAAATTAAGTATAAATAAGGAGGTGAGGGGAGCTGGTGTGTACTTGGAAGGAGCGTGAGAACGGGCTGGATGTCTTTCCTCTTCTACACCCGCTACACGAAACTCTCCTCCATGTTGCTGCAGAGTAAGAAGGAGTCCACAAGCCGAGGCTGGACCAGCTGCTGGAAGTCGGAGTCCTGCAGGCCTTCGGGGCAGACCCCAGCCAATCTACGCAGAGCAGCCTGGGGAGAAGACAGAAGAGGTGATGCAGGTCATAGTGGGCCCTGTTCTGATGCATGTATTTCCTGCGACTGCCCTGAGACGTGAATTTCAGGAAGTGGCACATTCATCAGGTAATTTGGGCTTATCATCCTCTTGGTCACCTGGCACCATAATGACCATTTTGTTCACCTGGTCACCATATTGACCTTATCCCTTGGTCACCTGGTTTTGTTTGCACCTTGATCACTATGGCAGATGTCACCTGAAAGCTCTAAACAATCTTACTAATGGTCTTGCCATCTTAAATTTTTAGCCATCTTAAGAACCTGGTCATTTTAAGGATCTGGTCAACTTAGTGACATATTTAAGGTCAAGATGTGTTTGTCCTAGAGACTGGAACTACCAGAAGCATCAGTGGAATTATATTATTGCTTCCAGGTCCCTAGAATAACCTTAGAACAGCAAGGTCCTGGACAAAGCACCACAGGATGGGAAGGAAGGAAGGAAGAGAGGGTGAACATAGCATCAGAGTAGATAGGGATTCTGCCACCAAGAAATTCAAGGTCCAGAGAGGGAGTGAACGGGAAATAGAGGTACAGGCAGAATGAAAGTGCTCCCCAGACCCCCACACACTGAGCATTGAGTATACTCTTCCTGCTTTATGTACACTTGCCCTTGCTCATATTCTTCCCCCCATCACATAAAGTTCCTCCCCACTCTTTTCTGGCCAGCAGATGTGCAAGGTCAGGCCCATTGTCACCCCTCCCCTGTGAAGACTTCTCTGATTACCCTGAAGCACAAATGGTCCCTCCTGCCCTGTGCACCCAGGGCCCCTGGGCTGACTTCAACCTTTTCACACTTGACTGTAACTAGTTTTGAGGTATTCATCTCCCCCATTAGATTCTGAGCTCCTCAAAAGCAGGAATCAAGTTTTATGCTTCTCTGTTATCTATAGCAGGCAGCACAGGGGTTGGCACAGGGCTCAATAAATGTCTGCTGAAAAGAAATGAACAAATGAAGTGCTTTAAATCTGAGATCTACTGATAGAGCAACCTGAAACTAAATGTGAGCTATGCACGTACCTAGACCAGTTTGCCAGTTAACTGAGGCAATGCATACTGAGTACTCGATGAATAGTCATTCCTTCCCTCTTCTTCAGCATATACACAGCAGGGAACAAGGTGCCCCCTCCTCACCCACCCTTGGAAACAAAGACAGTAGGGGATATTTATAGTGGCAGAAGCAGCAAAGAAGGAGGGAATGCAAACACTTACTGAGTATCTCAGTATCACAGAGATACACACAGAGTGTCTCATTTAATCCCTACATGCTGCTACAAGCTAAATATCTGATCTCCATTTTGGGAATAAGAAAACTAAGGATCAGAGAAGGAAAGTGGCCTTCCAGAACATTGCACAGCAGTCCGACTCCAGCACACTCAGAGTTACACACACAGGCAGGATGCTGCAACCCCAGGACACTAGGTTATACTGAGCACAAGGCAGGAGTAGAGCTCATTACCTAGATATGGCAGGTGGCCTGCGGCTGAGAAATCAGGCCACGGAGATGAAAAGAGAAGATGGTCTGAGCTCGTTGTTGGAGTCACAGGTGCTGTCATGTCAAGCCAGATCAAGGAGAAGGAATATGTGTCTCTGTGCATATGAGCAGGGTCTGAGACCCTAGAGTAGGAAGTAGATACCTCAAGACGATCTCTAATGAGTGTGTCCTGCCTCTCCTGCCACATGATTTACCCCCGGGGCTAAAGAAGCTGAACGCCATGGCACTTCCTCATTCCTCTTCGCTCCAACTGGGAGAAATAACCCCATTGCCCCTGAATTGTCACTGTGAAAATGGAACCAGGCATCTTCCGCAGATGAGGACATGAGGCCATTGATGCATTTTGCATCATCAAGGTTTAAAATAAAGTTGGGGGGGGGAGAGACAAAAAAATAGAACATAGACCTATCAAGAGAGCAAATGAGATAGAAAATAGCAGAGAAAGAAAGCAAGACAGCAACAGAAAGAGCAAGAAGGAAATGTTAAAACACAGAGACAGAAATGAACTTGGTGAAGGGAAAGAGTCCACGCATGAACGGTAGATGGAGCGAGAAAGAGAAACAATGACAAAGAAAATAAATAAGAGAGAGGGCCCTTGGGAGGAGGGGGACAATAAGAGAGGCAGGAAGAAGTGAGGAGGCAGAGAGGAAAAGGAAGGAGCAAAGACAGGGAGAGAGGGATGAGGGGGATAAAAAGAAGGGAGGAAGAGAAAGAAGGAAGAGAAACTACTGAGAGAGAAGAGGCAGCCCCTAGAAAGAGAGAAAAGCAAAGAGCAAAACACAACAAAGAGTGACAGACAGAGAGAGAGACAGAGAGAGGGAGAGAGAGGGAGGGAGAAGAGAAACCCTCACCTCCCCAAGGTCCCCAGAAAGCCTGCAGGACACGACCCCACAGCAGCTCGAAGCACCTCCTCCGCAGTGTGCAGCAGTCTCCAAGGACCCGGCACCTTCCCAAGCCTTCCTCTCAGCCTCTGCTTCCCCGGGAGGGTTAACAGCCAGTCAATCCAGAACCTCAGTCCCAGACAGCCCAAAAACACCCAAGTATTAAACAAGCCCAGCAGCCCACTGACAGCCGCTTCATTAAGGAAAAATCGGTTCTGCTTGCAAAAGACAATCTGCACTGCCCCCTTCCCAGACCTGGGAGACGATGATTGAAATCCCCTCCCTCCACCTGAAGAGAGCCTTTGAAACTGGAAAGGCCTTGGGAAGGGCAGGAAAGGTGGCTTCCCATTCCGTCTGCCTGGCCAGACTCCAAGTGACAGCCACCTCACCAGCCAGGGGACCGCACCTCGATGTTGGAGCCCTTCAGGGGCCAAACCATAGACACCCACCAACACTGGGGCTGGTAGCAGGGAAACCAGTCTGTCAGTCCCACAGCCAGGTAATAGTCACCAAACTTAAGATTCTACGGAGTATAAAGATGTGGAAAAAAGCCCCTGTTCTAAGAAGGTTCCAGGCTAGAGAGGGAGAAATACAAATCCTCCCCATGAGTCAACGTAGAGAAACCAGGGCCATGAGATGGGGAGAGAAAAATTGTGGCTGAAAACAAGATGGCCTGGTCAACAAGTTCAGGTCTCCAGTGTCGGGCAGGCCTGTGTTTGAATTCCAAGCACCTCCCCTTATAGTACCTAGAACACAATAATACAGTGTGCTCCAGGCTGGGTCAAACAAAGTCCAAGATGGGAGGCCCAGGTACAAACTGTGAACTCCCTGTCTTTGTACCACGGAGGACACCTAGAAAATTTCATGGAGGAGAGGGATTTAGATCTGAACCTTGAAGGATGAGCAGGATTTTAATAAACAGAGCTGCAGAAAGGGCATTTGCTTGGGGCAAGGGCCAAGGCACAGTTCAGGGTACTCTGGTTTAGCCAGGTTGGACAGGGCCTGGAGTCAGCAGGAGGTCTTCGGGCCCCAGGGGTGGGTCGGAGCCAGACTGTGAGGGGCTGAACAGGTGGACAGTAGCCCATAGATAGCAGAGAACCACGAAAGAGTTCCATGAGGGTTTCATGGAAGTGTATATTAGGAAAATGAACTCAGCAGCCACATGGAGAATGGATTAGAGAGGAAAGTGCTCTCTTCAGCATCCACCAACTCCTCCAGAAGAAAAAATGCAATCACTTTTCCACAGAAAATCTTTCAGGCGACTGAAGACAGTAGCCAATCCCTTTTATGTACTCTCCTTCAAGCTAACGAAAATGGCAACAGCAATAACAACAAGCCTTCCTGTCTGAATGGAGCTTTGCAGGTTTCCAAGTGCTTTCAATGCTACCAACATTTGCTCAGGGCCTGTTCGGCAGCAGGCAGTGCCTGGCTGCCGGAGTTGTGAGTATAACAGTAGTTGGGGTCAATTACTGCATGTAAGCCAGCTATGAACTTCCCCTCATTTCACTTGCTAGACTAAGCAGAATTAAGAGGGTCTGTGAACATGGATGAGAAAAAGTTCTTTATTTTCACTAACCTCTAACTGAAACTTAGCATTTCCTTCGGTTGTAAATGTAGCCTGAGCAGACTCTGTGACTTGTGTTCACCAGCAGAAATCACAGATACTTTCATAGTCTGTCACAGTTGCTGAAGACACCTTCAAATATCACTTACAGTCATCACTAGTCAAGATTATGGCACTTATTAAACCCTCTGCTAGCTCTTATTTAATATGTTAGCTAAAAAGCACATATACTAATATATCATGTGTTAAAATAGTTTAATTATTATTTTAATATAGTTGGCTTCCTTTTTAATTCTATATATTTTATTTCATGCATTTAAAAGATCATTCTGAAAAGGGGTCCAGAAGCTTCACCAGACCACCAAAGGCACAAAAAGAGTTAGGATTTCACTGCAGTTACCAGAATAACAGCCACAGGAGAGCAGAGATTTATGTCTTTTTTTCTACATACAGGGGTATCCCGATAGCCTAGAATAGTGAATGGCACATATCAAATACAATTTATAGCACTTAGTGACTTATCAAATGTTGCACAGCTCATTAATGGTAAGACCAGGACAGGTCTGTCTGACTACAGTGCCCTGCTGTTTCTACAACTGCACAACGTCCATCAGGAGCTCCCAAAAATGAGATGAGCTCAGTTAAAAAATGATGGGGTGAGGAGAGGGCTTTACTGAAACAGCCTAGAGGATCTTAAAATCCATGGCTTCTCCCTTATGTTCTTTGGGGACCAAAGATCTGGCACTGTCTTCTGGAAGATAAATGGCCCTGTTTATACAATGGCTTCCCCACTACTCGATGGTTCCAAATGGAAGCTACTCTGCTTTGGGATCTTTTATGACCCCAGTAGGGAAGAGTGTACAGACAAAGTGTGTGTTCCCAGTCTAGTGCTGTCGACTATTCCACGGTGGATCCCTGGCACCAAGAAGTTGGGAGGGGTCCTCCAGAATGCACCAAGAAGTTGGGAGGTGGGCTCCAGAATGCACTCACTTGGGTTCAAGGTGAAGAGCCCAGGGGTTGGCTGAATAATTCATTCATGTTTCTTCCCATCCTATCCCACAAAGGAAGAGGGAGCCACGATGTCAGCAGAGTGCCGACAGAGGGGCCCCATCCAGGGGTAAGGGAGGCTTTTCTCACAATGTCCTCTTTCGACCAGGCAGGAGACAGCCCTGGCCTAGCTCCCATGTTCTGCAAGCACGACATCAATGCCACCCCCTAACATTCTGCCGGCCTGCCACTCTGGCTTTGATCTGCCTTTAAGATTCCCTAGAACTTCAAAAGCTCACAGTTACTAAAATTGTGGTGATAGAACAATGGGGATTTTCTTAGTGCCCCGTCTTTCACATATACGACCTCATATAATTTTCATCACAATTTTATGAATTAAGTGAAACAAGTAGTACAATGATCACCAGCTTAAAGAGAAAAGCCAAAGCCCGGAGAGGCTTTATGGCTTACTCAAGGCAACCACGGCATAGCCAGTTCTCCTGGCCTCTGGTCTGCAATTCCCAAGGCCAAGGAAAAAGCTGAGGGAAGACAGAGAACTCACCAGGCAGGCTACGAGTACAGCATCACTGCTGTTTCTCTCTGATGGGGATCTGCAGAGCTCAATGAGACGGGACATACCTGCACAAGACACAGGGAGAACGTCACGCCTGGGATGGGGAACCTGGCCAGGCCTGCCCCAGAGGTATGGCCCTCTCTCGTGCACCCACTCTGCACAGTGCCCTGTGGAGGCAGGTGGCTCGCAGGGGCCCCATTGGTCCCCTAGTCTGCCAAGGAAGGAGGCTGATCCCACCTGAAGGAGTTTGTGGTGGAGACTTTCTACCTCCTCTGCCGTAAACAGGCCCTGGTCAAGGCCAGGTCCAGCTCGTGCATCAAAGCCAAACCCACAAGTGCCAGAACACTGGCCAGGACTGCACTGAGTGAAAACTGCAGCATAGGTATTGCCCAGCCTTGCTCTGTGTTCACTGCTGCCACTGTGAAATCAGGGCTGCTCCCATCTCCAAGCTCCCATTCCACTCCAGCCACAGCCAGCACCACTTACAGCTGAGCCGCACGGCCTCCCGTGCCACATCTGGGTCTCGGCTGAGACGGGCCAGGGTCACTGCAGCTTTCTGCTGGACTCGCTCGCAGGCTGCCACCTCAGCAGGGGTCCCAGACCTCGGCTTCTCGGACAGCATGCCCATGATCAGCTGGACGCCTGGGCAGGAAACAATGAATAGTTAGTACCTACCCCCAGTGTACAGCCTTCCCCCATCGAGCCAGCAGGACAGAGGGCTGAAGGCCACAAGCAAAGGCTGTCAGGGTGACTTAGGGGGGCCTCACCCACAGAGTGGAAGCTGGACAAGGCCAGTCTTCTACTCCTTCTACTCCCTGAGGTGTCTCTGATTCCACGTGCCAATTCACTATACCTTGAAGGGACACCTGAGGACATCTTTATTTTTTTTTAATGCTATTACCGACCTTTTACTACATGCCTGGCACCATGCTAAATGCATAGTAAATGCATGATCCCCTCACCTCCCAATAGCCTCATGAGCAGGTGCTATTATAATTCCATTTTGAGGCCCAGAAAGAAGTGAAATATCTTGCCCAAGGTCACACAGTTAGGAGTTAGGGAAGTTAATCTTAGATAACTGGTTTTTCTCCATCACCTCTTCACCTCTGATGCTAGCTGCATCTAAGACAGGTCCAGAAGTGATGAGCCCCCTGGTAAGAGGTGACCCACACCTGGGATGGACAATCACTACGTCAAATGTGTTAGACCAGACTCGAGCACTAGAAGAGAGTGGAGTAATTAGTCTGCCAGATTTAGCCCTGAATTTAGTTGGCTGAGAAGCCTCTCACCTTCCCCTGAAACTGGA
Source organism: Indri indri (assembly GCA_004363605.1). Taxonomy (NCBI): domain Eukaryota; kingdom Metazoa; phylum Chordata; class Mammalia; order Primates; family Indriidae; genus Indri; species Indri indri. Next base: position 36,243 of record RJWJ010002241.1, read on the forward strand.
TCTGTCTTCTGATTGTTCTAGAAACCACACCTACATCCATTCCCACCTCCCTGTGTTTGCCCATCCTTTCTTTCTGCAGGGATGTCTTTTTCCCTCTTCCGTACCAGCTAAACAGCTCCCATCCTGCAGGCTGCAGTGAAGGTCTACCTCCTATGTGAGTGCATCCCCACCTGTCCCGGCCCACAACCCTTTTCTGCACCCAGCGGCTCCTGCCAGCTTAGAACTTAAACCATACATGACCCAAGGATGTATTGTGCTCTGTTTTGCTGCTCCACACAGTGTCTAAATTTTTGTTAATATGCAAATTAAGAGAGTTCCATAAAAATCCACATTTCTGACTTCTAAAAAATTGCCTCCTGAACTGACAACACTAGGCCCACATTTCTGCATGACAACAATTTCCTGAAGCTTATTCCAAGCTTACTCTTTTAAAAGGGACTGATCTCATGCTTGGTGAGCCACATCACCATTCACATTGCCTGTCTGGATCGTGTAGGCTCTAAGTTTGCAACCTGTGACTTAGGCCATGGGCGCTCGGAGCCAGCCTGCACAACAGGGCCTGCCCTGTCCAGTCCTAGGAGTCCCACTCTCTTCCAGTGGCACTGACTGCATCGCTACATTGTTGACCCCTCAAATCCTGTGCCACTTTTGCAAATAGTTCCTTCATCAAACTCTTCTATGAAACCCTGTGAGATTGCCACTGTCTCCTGAAAGAGCAGATAGGTTTAGCACGGTGCTCATTCTGTGCCAGGTACTCTTCTAACATGCTTCTCATTAACCCTCACATCATCCCTGTGAGGTAGGCATTACCACTGTTCCCATCCTGCAGATGGAAAACAGAGAGGTCATATGGTCAGCACATGACAAAGTCTGGATTCAACCCTACTCTATATGGTTCCAGTTTTCACAGTCTCAACCACTATGCCATCCTCCCTCTGTTGCATTGGTCCATTGTAGATTTTACATTTTTATCATGCTATCACTCTCATCAAGTAGGGTTCTCCTTCTAGACTGTGAGATCCTCCAGGACAAGGGCAAAGACTTATCTGTCTCTATGTTCTCGTTGGCTAGCACAATGCCAGGCACGTAGTAGGTCTCAATAACTGCTGACTGAGTCCGTCAACAGCACTTTGCAAACCATAAAACCCTCCCCAGATGCCGCATATTCCAATCTCAAATTCATAGGTCTATCGAGACCCACCCCACTGACCACTCGAACATAAGGCTCTAAGTGCTGAAGGAAGAGGGTACAAATGACACTACTCAGCCTCTTGGCCTCAGCTGGCTCAGAAGGTTTCTCATTATTAGCTCAGTCACATAAAATTAACACAAAATGTCTCTCAATTAATACTAGAGCGATAGGGGATGGCGAAGTGTATGTTTGTTAAGACAGCAGGGCAGCTTGGGGGGAGGGGGTTTAACAAGAGCAGAAGCAGCCGGCCCAGGCTCCCAGCTCACTCTGCCTCATTAGTGTCTCTGGTTTCCAACTGGTTGCTAATTGCTCCCTTATTTCCCAGTCACAGGAAGCCCTCGTCACTGTCTGTGCCCAGGTGCAAGGCAGCAACCTTGTCCTCCAGGATAGACTGCTTAGATCAGCTTCCAGGCCAACGAAACCTGGCCCCACCTTACCTGGACCTTGGCGACAGCCTCAGCACATGGTGGAATGGGGGTGTGGAGGGGCAAATGGGAGAAGAGATGCCCTTGGGGAGGGGTCAGAGCATTCGGGTTGCCCAGACCTGCTCCCCCACAACCCTCACCCCTTCCCAGACTCTTCAGGTTGCTACTGAGGCCAAATACAATAAGATATTATAGGAAGGATTTAAAGTTGGAATGCATCCCTTGGTAGGAATAGCTTTTTACTTTTTGAATCATAATGAAATATTTGCCTTCTACTTCTCCACCACCCTGAGACCACCTTCCCCTTCCCCCCTGCTTTATTTCCCCATGGCACTATCACACTATCACCATCTTACATCATCTTCTTATTCATTGTCCATCTCTCACTAGAATTTAAGCCCCATGAAAGCAAACATATAAGCATACATATATATGCTCATGCAAACATGGAGACACATACCTGCACATAGGCATTCACGCAAGCATAAAGGGACATGGTCCCCTACACCCAGATAATCACGTACACTGCTGCAAAGACATACCATTCTCCTGAATGATGTCAGAGGCACACTGCTCTAGGACAGACATGTTAGCCAAGATGGTCACAATCTGGAAAAGAGAATTGAGAAACTATGAAAATTGGCACATCTAATGCAAGTGGTGCTCTCTACAGACAGGTCAGCCGGAGGCCGCAAAGCATCCCTTTATGCCACGTCTTCTTACTGCCCACCTGGCCCATCCTTCCATGGTACTGCCTTCCACCCTCATCAGCTCCTGCCGTCCAGATATATTTCCCAAGTGACTGATGCCCATTCACCAGCATATGGCCCTGGGATGGCTCCCAAGGGTCCTAGGACCCTACTGGAGAGAACAGTGTCACCCAGTACTAAGTGAAATTAGGACCCAGTGTCTTTCTGCAGGCCCCTCTGGTCCCAGGCCCTGAAATGCAGACAGAACTGGCAGTCCCTGGCCCCTGTAACTCCTCTGTGCTGGCTTGTCCTCCTGACAGCGAGCTCATGCCCTGGACTGGGTTCCTCCATCCCAGCTTCTTTCCCAGATACTGACCGCCACCTACTTGCAACCTGAAATGGATGAAGGCGAAGACCACGTTAGAGAGCGTGAGTCAGAAGAGGCAGCATTACACCCCACGCAATAGGGATTTTATGGAATCTGATGAGGAAGTTCATACCCAGCTGCACTTTACAAGTCTTTGGTCTGTAAGCCTCGCTTGTCAGTCATCACCGAAAGGTTCCACTTGTAGGAAAGGGATGCTGACACCAGATGGATGGTGAGTCTTGGTTATGACTTCACAGGCTGAAACCGACTTCACCTGTATCCCAGTATAATGAAGGGAGCACAGAGAACTCACAGCACAAACAGGATTAAAAAATGGGCCAGCAAGGGACCCATTCCAGGGACCCCAAACTGTAAAGGGTACCAAACCCTACTGCAATATATATACCACTGGACCACGGTACCCGTTCATTCAGATGCCGCCCACAACACTGCTCCCAGCACAAACGGCAAGAAAATTCACCCACTTTCACAGAAGCCAACAGCACTCTCAAGTGGTAATTAAAATATATAATAAAATAAAAAACACAGGCCTCTCTCTCTCGAAAGGTTTCTTCAAAGCCTGCAGCATGCTATAAGCAAGGTCCCCACCTCTGAGACAGCAACTGACAGTCTCCTGAGTACAACTCAGGAGGCTTAAATTCTGAAACTGGATAGTAATATGATGTCTACCAAAACAGACCATTACCTGTATTTTAATTGCTTAAATATTAGTATACTACGCTAGGTAATAAACGTATATAAAAATTTCTTGTTTTAAACAGGAAGGAAAAAGTTTGCCATATTAATAGAATACCTATCTCTCTCCCCCTTTGCCTCCAAACACTTGTCGAAAAGGGATTCCACGTTCTTAGGCTGCTGCAGCCACCGCGTGTGTGACAGCCCCTTCCAGCTCAGGCCGAATTAGGGGCCTGGGGGGGACAGCATGGCTGGAGAGGGTTGCTGGAGAGAGACAGGAGAACACCCCAAAAACTTTACCCTAAAGGCAACTCTGAACCACCAGATGTTTTATGAGGGGAGTGACAGATTCATATTTGCATTTGAAAAAGATAACGGGACTAAAGGAAGTTTAGTACTTGAAAACTCTTTTTCTCCCCAACTTTTAGATTGTGAGTGGCTGAGAGGAAAGAATTAGAGGAACAAGCTGAGTCGAAGATGCAGTCGAAACATGGAAGGTTCTCAAGAGGCATAATGTGTGCAGTCTTACGCGGGAAGAGGTACAAGGCCAAGTCCACGTCAGTTCACAGTTTATTTGGCTTTCTCTGGGCTGCCTGCAGTAGCAGGGAGCGTGGCCTCTGTTCCCACCCCACAGGGCTGCTACACTCCAACATCACCAGCCTGGTCTCTCCGAGTAAACGCACTTGCTCGGCAGGCAGATTCATGAAGGAAGGGAGGTAGGGAGGGAGGAAGGAAGGAAGGCAGGGAGGAAGCGTGAGAGGCACAAACGAAAAAGGAAAAGGAGAGCTTTGTCTGCAGCAACGAGTTCATTACGCAGTAATTATTAGCCGTGTCACAGGCACCAAGTAGGTCTTTGTGTCAGACTAATTTAGATCCTGTTAATGAAAATTACTTCCTCTTTACAGAGCCTGTACCCCATGTGGTTTTCTGGAGGTGCAGATGAAGTATTCAATTAAGCACAATTTGAATAAATGCCAATTACGCCCTGCTTTGAGTCCCCCTTTTGAAACATCCTTGTATGCACCATGACGGTGAGGGGAAGGAGGTCAGTGTTTATCCTCCCAGCCAAGCCCACCGCTGGGATGTTAGGGGCAACTAGCTCACCTGGTTGGATACGAGATAGCAATGCCATCAGGGGACAGGGTGCAGGGGACAGGCCGACCGTTTCCCCTGGCCCAGGCCAATTCAGTCCTGTCTGATGATGTTCAATTCAGTCAGATTCCTTCTGAGTGACAGGGCTCTGTTCCCCCCGCGGTTACTTGGTGAATCCGGAGGACATCGCCCTTGAGAGCAGCCCTAGGTGGCAGGCAGTGTAATGTCAAAGCTAAGTGTGTGACTCAACCTGTGCCTAAATCCTGGCTCTATCGCTTACTTTCCTTATGACCTCGGCCATGTCACCCAACCTTCTGTGCCCTGGTTAATGAAGGTGTGTTCATTTTCTATTGCTTCTGCAACAAATTACTACAAACTTAGTGGCTTAGAACAACACAATTTTATTATCTTGCAGTCCTGGCGGTCAGAAGTCCTAAATGAGCCTTACACAGCAAAAGTCAAGGTGTTGACAGAGCTTCGTTCCTTCCGGAATGTAGGGGAAGATCCGTTTCTTGCCTTTTCCAGCTTGTGCAGGCTGCTGGCACTCCTTGCCCCTTGGCGGCAATCCTTCTCGCCTCTGCTCCCTTAATCACATCTTGTTCTCTGACTCTGACCCTCTTGCCTCCCTCTCTTAAGAATCCTCGTGATTACACTGGACTCACCGGATAATCCAGGATAATATTCCTATATCAAGATCCTCAATTCAATCTCATCTACAAAATCCCTTTTGCCGTAGAAAGTAAATTATTCACAGGTTTAGAGGATTAGGACATGGACATCTTTGGGGGCCACCACAAGAGATAAAAATAAGATAATTCATAAGACCCTTATGAGCATTCAATGAGTTAATGTTTCATGAAGCACCCTTTGTTAAATAAAATGAATATAATTTGCCTTTGGGGAGTAGAGCCTGAAAGGACCCAGGCCTGGAAAGACCGCATGCAGGAGCACCAACCAACGCCGCTCAGCACCTGTCCCGTGGGGCTGAGCACCGGTGTCGCCAAGCTGCGCTGCTAACGTGAGATCCCTTCCAAAGGGGGTCCTAGTCCCAGAACAGGAGGAGCCCTTCCCACCAGAGGAACAACAAAGTGTGTGCTTGCTATCTTCTGTGGCATTTGGAAATTATTTTTCTTGGCCTCCAAAGACTTTCGGAAAATTCAAGTGAATAGCAAATTGACCCAGAATAGCATGGGATCTCCCATATCACTGGTTCAAGAAGAAATGTCCCTGTGTGGTAAGAAGGAGGCTGGCAAAGCCTTTTGATGCCAGCACATGCAGAGGAAAAGGCTCACACTGTGCTGGCCCAGAGCAGGTGTTCTGGAAACCTTTGTCCACACACTGATGCTAAGGTGTGACCCAGGCTGCCTCACTCATCCTCAGCAGTGTCTCAGCAGTCGGCCCTGATCACGCCCTTGTTCCTGCCCACGTCCCCTTTCTTTAGCTGTGTTGTAAACCAATGCTGAAGACAAAACTGCATAAAAGGAAGGTGAAGAATAATCAGGACACCCAAATAGAGGCAGGCACTCTGATCTAACAGAATTTACAACACAGAAAATCTGGCATACATTCAATGAAAAGTTATGATTACTTTTATGCTGTGCAGAAATTAGGACAAAAAGACCAACAGTTCATACAACTATAATCAGAATTACTCCTTAATTGCCAGATGGAATATTTAGATTTCTATTATCACTGCGTTAACCCTCTGTGATCGACAGCAACAGTGTTAACTACAGCCCAGAGACCAGCAAGCAAGATCATTTTCGGCCTTTAGCAGAAGCTCAGAGCTTCTCTCTGCCCTGCCCTCTTCCCTCCACACCACGTCCTCTACCAAAGAGCAGAAAGAATCCAGACAAGGACATTGGTTTGAAGAGTTAAGGGACCTGGGAGAGGAAAGGTGTGGTCTCTTTGAACACACCTCCTTTCCCAAGGCCAGAGAGGCAAGGGGACCCAGGAAAAGGTGCAGCCCTCTCTTCCTCTTCTGCTCTATTTTGAGCCTCTCCCTCCCTCTGGCAAGCATGGCTGGGAGCTCAGGGCAGAGAGGGCTGGACAGGCGTGGAGACGGGCAGGGCACCTGCATAGGCCCGGAGGCAAACACACTGCTCCTTCTCTCTGGCACTCGGGTCTTCTCACTGACAGGCCCATCAGGGAGAAGAGATAATACTGGAGGGCCGAGATTCAGGCTCAGCAGAGAGAGCCGCAAAAGCCATAACGCTGCTTTGGATGTAGGTCCCAGGCTGTTGATGAGCTAGGCCAAAGGACTCTCCGTGGTGACGCCCAGATCCCCTCCCTGGGGATTGCATGGATGTTGGGGTGTAAGCCTCGCAGTATTAGAGAGCACGTAAATGCCAGGACACATTCTCTGTGCTTGCTTTGGCTTTCCAGGGGTGGGGAGCCTGTGGCCTTCTGATTTCAAGATTGTTCTTTTTTAAGCACCAAAGGAGGCGAGAAAAGCTTCATCTTTCTCTGCTGCACCCCTTTAATAAAAGGATTTGTTCTGTAAAATTTAGATTCAGTCAAAAGGCCACACTTAGGACCTAGAAGGCCACATGTGGCCTTAAGGCTGCAGGTTCCCCATCCATGCTGGGTGGCAGGGAGCAGTCAGAAGTGAGTGTTATGATCCCGGGTTCCTCCAAACCTCTCCAGATAGGCTGATTTGCATACGTCTCCATACACAAACAAACATACACACCCCTCCAAGTGGCTTACGGTCCTTATACACACATACGCACCTCCAAACGTGCACACAACTTGCTTATGCCCACACAAATTGAAACAATGCATATCACACATTAGTTCACACCAAACAATACTCCCCACTATATTAACTACATTTTGCCACCCTACCTTCCTGCCCCAAAGCTGATATCCCCTGTCTCAGACCCATCTCACTACCCAGTTCTAGTAGAGACCTCGGCCCCATTCAATATTGATTATCCACTTTGTTTCCAAATACTTTATGAGCATTATCCCATCTAATCATCACAACGACACGAGGAGGGAGGAAATATTATTATCTCCTTTACACAGATGAGGAAATTGTGGCTCAGAGAGGTTAAGTGATTTGTCCAAGGTCACACAGCTAGCAAATGGCAGAGCCAGGATTTGAACTCAGGTCTAAATCCAAAACCCATGCTATTTATGCTCTTCCCTAATATGTCATATATGTCATATATGTACATAACAGAGCTTTATAAACTATAGACGGATTTTGAGATGTGAGTCAAAGTTGCAATCTCTAGTAATGGGCATTTCTGATAAATGGTATTCACAGTGAAAGCCCAGAAATGCTATAAAATTTGGTCATTCTAAAATGTCAAATAGATGATGTATTTTTATGAGAAATATATACCAGCACCCTTTACCCTGTGACAGCAATTAATTTCTGAAGGTCACAAAAAGTCAGGCTCAGGAAAGTCTCCATTGTGGATTAGACGACATAGCCAGGTTCCTTCCCTCCTAGCTTGTCCCTGCTTGATGGGCAGCACAGAGGTTCTCCAACATGCCTGGAGGCAGTCCCTTTCCCACCTCCCTTGTCAAGTCTGTAGCTGGATTCCCTGGGCAGCATGACCCCTGGAAAATACCTCCTGGACAGGAAAACGCAGGGCTATCCAAGTCGCCTGGGAGGCAGGGTGTTCTTCTTGATGCCTGCCTATGTCAGGCCTTCCGCACTGCTCTTCTCTAGATTAGCTGAAAGGGATGGAAGAGCCCAGGCCCAAGGCTATCCTCACCACCACCCACACCCCAAGAGTCAGTACAGGATAGGCATGCCCAGCCAGGTTTCTGTTGGACAAATTAAGTGGAGCCAGCTTGCCAGGATGATGGAGGGGTTCTCATTGAGATGTCCAAACAGAAGTGGACAAAGTATAGATCCAAGACCAAGAGGCTCTACACAGCATTGGCGTCATTGGCAGATTCATTACCGGAAGCCTCACGGGGCATTTAATCTCCTAAGTATCTCAGGGGGCGGTGAGCACTTCAGAGGCTAATTCATCTTCTTTGTCTTCATTACAGAGAGCCCTCCAATCACCTTAATCCTTCCTCTGCCACAGGAAAGAGCCATTTGTTTCTTTAATGGGTGCACTCTCACTAGCTAAGTGGTTGCTCTGAGCCAGGGCAGAAGGTGAGGCCATCCTGAGGACATGGGAGACATGCCTGGCTCAGAGAGTCGGGGCACAGGAAAACTCCTGGCTCTAGACACAGAGGGAACTATCTGCCTACAGCTTGACCACATTCTCTCCCTACCCCGAGCCCTTCCTTCCTAGGAATCAGTGAGACTTCAAGAGAGGGGCCAGTCACTCCTTGAAATAAGAAGGGGGTCCCTGCACATAGAGTCACAGGCTGCCCGAGCTAGAAGAGGCCATGCCCACTTTACAGATGAGGGAACTCCTCTCTGGAGGTTCCCATTCAGTGCTGTGGGCCACACATTCCAAGGCCACTAATAATAACATCAACATCATCAGTGGGGCTTCCACTGATTTAATAGTGCCAGGATCTGTACCAAGAGTTTATATTCATTAGTTTATTTAATTCTTATCTCAACTTTACAGAGTATGTATTATTTGTTCCCATTTTACAGATGAAGAAAGTGAGGCTCAGAGCGAATTGCCTAAAGTGAAATGATTATTAACAGTAGACAAGCTTCAAACACAGGTCATCTGACTCTAAAATTTCTGTTCTTGTTGCTTCACTACTGGATCTTACATGAAATGACCAGAGTCTGCCGCAGGAGAAGCATTTAAAGGTGAAGGGACCTAAATTCATGTCAGATAGGTGAGAGACCCAGCAACTGGAGGCATCTAACTGAAGAAAGGGCAGAGTAAGGCTGATCACATGGGTGGGCCCTCCAGTCCCCTGTCTGCAACCAAAGGCTATGACCACAGTAGACACTGGGTATGCCCCCCTCAGGAAACAGCTAGGCCAGTGGCCAGCCCAGTGGGCCACCACTCTTTATCTGTTGGTACTGTCATGCTTCATCTGCATGGGGGCTTGTCCAAGTCTTAAAAGTAAGAGGGTAGACTGGAAAGAAAGTCTGGAACCATACCATACATGGTTTGGGAGGCCAAGTTGAGAATTTTGGATAATTCACTATTCGTGCTCTTCTTTGGAGTACAAGGTTTGAAAATTAATGACATTCACCATTTGTGATGGACTTAGTAGAGACTAAGACTTATATCAGGTTTTTATGTGTATTATCTCACTCACCCTCATAATAACCCCACAAGGTAGACATTAATGTCCCAGTTAACAGAAGAGAAAACCAACACCCAAGAGGCTGTGACTTGCCCAAAGTCACCCAGTTAATAACTGGCCAAGACAGGACCAACACCCAGTGTCTCTGACCCCACAGAGGCTTCACATCATTTTCAAGGATGGCAGCAGATAAGAGGCAAAATTCAAGGTCTAAGTCAGCATTTAAATTTAAACCTGATTTAAAAGCTATGGTTTAGCTACTTGCCAACTATGTGATTTTGGGGACATCTTCTTGAATGTCAATATTCTCAGGTATAAAATGGGACAAACATCACCAGTGTCACAGGATTATTAGAACGCTCATATGCAAATGCTTAGATGCTAGAAAATTCTCTCCAAATGGGAGCCTCTATGGTTAGCTGCCCTTCCACGGGTGATTCTAAGGAAATGAAAGAACTGATGAAGTGCCATCCTGCTTCTTCCTTTTTATGCCCCAAACACAAATTTGGGGAACTTCACCAAGGGTGCCAGCTCTGGGCTAGAGGTCTGAAGAAATCGCGAGGAAGTATAGAACACAGATCATGCCCTCAGAGGAAAAAAATAAAAAGTCACATGAAATAGTTAAGAGGAATAAATGTCATTAGATAAGCCATCACTGCATTGTGAGGTGTGGGCATTAAGCAAAGGAGGCAACTCCAGAGAGCTGAGGCCAGCAGGGAAGGCTTTCCTGGAGCGGATGGGGTGGGAGCTAGAGCTCAGAGCTGTGGCAGCTTCAGCTAAGAGATGAGACTGGAAGACACAGGTGGGGGTGGGGCTAAAACACAGACGAGGATAAGCCAGGTTGGGGGTTAGAGGCTCCTCTTACTTAGAGTTCAGGTGCCAGATGGAATTTACAGGGACTTAAAACCCACCTAATCTACCACCACCACCCCTGTCTTAGTAGTAAGACAAAACAAAACCTTGTATGCAGCCCAAATATAGAAAAACAAATTGTGTCTGATATAGAGGTTGAGTCCCAGAATGAAGCCTCTGCTCCAAATCCCTGCTCTTTAGGGGGAAAGAGAGGGAAGCAACGCACTGCTGGAGTACAGTGTCAGATGGCACCTGCATGACTGGGACACAGAACATGGAGGAGGTCCAGGGACCTTCCCATGGGTCTCTCTGCCTCCCAGGATAGACAGTCTGGGGAGAGATAGAGGAAGACTCTATTGTGGTTGGAATGAGCAAAGGGGGCAGGGAGGGGCTCAGAAAGAGGCTCCAAGGTCAGTAAGAGATGTTGAGAACGTATTCCTTTACCTTCCTACAGAATGCAAAGCTCAGAGTGCCAGAAAAAGGATCTAACGAGACTCACCGTGTGCTACCAGGCCATGCTGTCCCCCTTTGCCCCCAAAATTAAGCACTGGCCTCCTACCCTTTGTTTCCATGGTTACAGGCCTGCTCCCTTCTGAGCTTCTCACCTGGTCCCGGGTGTAAGGCGTGTCCACCCTCTGCTTGTCGCTGCAGGCTTCCAGGAGGACGCGGATGGCATTCAGCTGCAGGAGCATCTCACAGGCCATTGTGTCAAAGAAGGTGATGTTGGCAAGGGCCGCAGAGGCCAGCAGGAAAACTTCCCCAGATGAGGCCTCTTGGCACAGTTCTGGATGGCAAAGAGGAAGAAAATAGCTTCAGTGTCACGTGTTTTCTTATCGGTTATCTCATTTGGTTCCTGCCATAGCTCTGGGAGATCATTTGGGCTGATGTTATAACATCCAATTTATAGATGAGGAAGGTAGTTACTAGAGGGGGGAAAGTGACTGTCTACATAGGTGGCAAAGCTGGAATTTGAGACCTGCTATGTGACTCTTATTCACTCCTTCATCCAACAAGTATTGATCTTGGGATGGCACAGTGAACAAAACAGGTGAGCTTACCTACTTCTAGTGGGCAAGAGAAAATGAACTTTTAAAAAATTAATATAATTGCAAAATTCTGAAAATGTGAAAGAGAAAATAAACAGGTGCTAAGACAGAGAATAACTAGGGGCCCCCTGGGGTGCATAATGAAGGGATCCCTATAAATGTGACTTTACAACTGAGCCCTTGAGGAAAGGGACAAGTCACGAAAATATCTGGGGAAGAGAATGTTCTATACCAAAGAAAAGCACGAACGAAGGCTGTGAGGCAGGAAAGAGGTCTTTGTCCGTTTGTGTCTGTAGTCATGCACACTAGACTGCTGCTAAATTTGCCTTAAGGAAGAGGCTAAAGGTAAAACAAAGTGACTCTACCTCTCCTGCTGCCATCAGCAGAGCCTCAGGACTTCCTTTTGGCCCCAGGGTAAGGGTCATCTGGCTGCAGGAAAGTCCCACACCAAGCCCCTGAATGCCGGGCTCTTTCTCTGTGATCCTAGTGGTCACAGCCCAGCCCTAACCAGATCCCCCCACTTACCATCTGTAATCGTACTAAGGGCCTTTAAGGAGCAGAGTGCCCCATTCCTCCCCCACCACCTGACACATCCCCGCTTGGGCTCCACAGGACCTGGGATGGGCTCCTGCCCCAAGAGGGAGTAGGGCTGTGTCCACGGGGCTTCCCCGAGACCGACGGACCTGACTTCTGACTCTCGACTCCAACTTAACCACCAATCAAGGTGCTTCCTGGGTCCAGGCCCTCTCCTGCTGGTAACACCTCTACAAACCCACAGCGGGAGGGGCCACACTTCAGGAAAATAGTCCCAGGAGAGAAAGCCCAGGAGAAAGAGTTGAACTATGCTCTACCCTGGTCCCTACTTCTTCCCTCCCCACAAAGAGTCTGTCCTTCCAGGTTCTGATGTTGCAACTGGCACCTCTTAGCGCCTTCCAGTGACTGCACTTATTGGTCCCTACCTACAAAGGGACAGACAATAACATTAGTCGAACACCTGTCGTGTGCTTCTCACCGTGCCATTAAATTCTGAGCACCCTCAAAGTAGAAAATGATTGTCTCCATTTGCTACTTGCTGAGTCTCAGAGAAGCTAGTAGCTGCCACCGTGCACTGCATGTTTACTCTGTGCCAGGCACTGCTGTACTTTTTGTTTTTTAACATCAGTAAGTCATTTAATCCTTATAACAATCCAATTTTTATCACTATTTTTCAAGTGAAGGAATTGAGGATTCACATATTAAGTGTTTTGCTCATGGTCTTGTGGCCAATAAGTAATTGTTGGAGGCTAGAATCAAATCCAGGTCTTCCTGACTCCAGAGCCCCCGTTCTTTCTATACTCCAGGTTTTTTCTTGTATCTCAGGCTCTTCGACTTATCCCCAGTGATGCTCCTGCAGACCTAGGTTTCAATCCTGCTGGGAGGGTAATGTCTGCCTCTGGGCAGCCCTGTCCCCCATGGCCCAGGTGTATCCCTAAACAACTCAGAATCTTGATTTAACTTCCCAGGGCTGGGACAACAGATTAGCCAAGTAGTAAAGAACTCTGTGATTTCCCTTATCCAATTACTGCCCTGTCATCTACTTTTGGGGGAACCACTAGAGTTCGTTCAATTCCTTCTATGCCATCCAGTGTTTGGGATAAGACTACAGAACTCAGTGGCCCACTTTGCTGTAAGATTTCTTCTAAGTCCAAACACTCCCCCTCATTCTCATGCAGTTGCTGTTGCTGCCGACACAGCAATTATTAACACAACCATCTAAGTGCCTTTTAATTTTGCTGCACATTTATTTGAACTATAGTCTGAGTCACCTGGGATGTGTTAGGAAGATTAAATTGAGGATTCCAGTGACTCATTTATAAATGTTTCCAGGGAATGGCAAGAAATTGGAGGGCTATTTCCCACCAAAGAACAGAACCCTGGCTTCTCGCCCAGAAGATATCTGCTGAATCTCAGAGTGGACTCTACAATGCATCTTCATCAGGATGAAATAAATAGGAAGATTCCTCATCTCCAGGGGGAAATCCAGCCTGGACAAGAAGCAGGAATGGACATATGACAACAGCGAAAGGTCATTTGGACTATGTTTGTTTGGTTTATTTGTTTCATTATTTGATAACATTTATAAATTGGGAGATTTTCTATAAAACTTACCATTTTTGTCTTATCTTTAAAAATCTAGGCCTTTCCTACTTGGCAACAATCAACTGGAGTTTAGCAGTGACTATCCCCCTTTCGTCAGTGCATGGGCTTTCCGATTCGACACAGGACTCAAATCCCCTTATTTTCTTCTTCCATCTGACTCTCTTCAACTCAATTATGTGTCTCGCTGGGCTCTGGCAGATGTTTGAGCACGAAGCTTCTGGCACAAGGGAATCCTAACACTGTCCTGTGGCTTTGAGAAAACTCCTCAACCTCTCTAGGCCTAGATTTCCTCTCCTCGAGAGTGGGCATGGGAGTTTATGGTCTCTTGAGCTCCTTCCAGCCAAGACTTTCAACAACTGGCCTCTGTGTTTTCTCAATTTTGTATAAATGTGGGATGTTGACAAATTGATTTCTCCCAGGCTGGCCTATGAGTACCACTGCCCCCGTAACTAGAATCAGCCATAAAGTCAACTCACCTGATGTCTCCTATGTGCAAAGTACTTGCAGATCTTAAAATTCTAGAGCTAGAAGGACCCTTGAAAGAAATGACTTACAAACTCTTGTTCTATATATTAGGAAAATTGTAAAGAGAGCTTTTCAATGTGACATGGCAATGAGTGGCAGGATCTCACACAGTGCCTGATGGTCAATGGCTATTTGCTGAATGGTTAAGTGCAAAACCACAACCCAAACCCAGGGTCTGACTCCTAGCCCAGTGTTCTATGCTATTCCAGATTTGTGCTATCCCAGATATTCCCAGCCCTGGTATGGTGACTCCAAGAGCTAACCTAAATTTTCTGATGAAATTAATTTTCCTTAAGTTGCAATAAGATACAGATATAGAGATAGCAACAGAGAAGGGGAGAGAAGTAGAAACACAGATCACCATCAGCACTTTTAAAAGAAAGGAGGTGGTTTGTAAAACAAGTTCCCTGAGGATTGTGTCCAGATGAGTCCTTGCAGTTTCCTCAGTTTGGCATAGGCAAGCTAGGAGAACGGCAGATTCTAGATATGGGCTATGACTCTCCTGCCAGGAGCTCCTGTGTCTGACTAGAGGAATCTAAAAGAGTCAACACTTTCAAGTCCCCACGATGTGAGACTGCTGGTGGCATTTCTCTCTGAGAAGCCACTTGCCCTGGTCATCGCTGCCACACTTGTTGGGTACAATGACTGAGACTTAAGGAACAAAGCCTATCAGAGTCTCTCAGGTCCAGGATCTGAACCTCAAAATCTGAGGCCTCATTCCCCACCCTCAGGGCTTGTCCTGGACCCCCTTCTGAAAGGCCAATTGATCCCAAATTGACCACCACTCAACTTGCTTCTTCTGGGGCTGTGTGAATTTTAATAGGAAACTCTTGACCGTAGAGCTCTTCAAAGCTCAATTCTGATCCATTAACGGTGGGATTCAGCAAGTGTCATCATGTACGCAGCAGACATTTGGGGAGCAGTGAGTGGTGGACAGGAAGGCCTTCCTGGCTCTTCCTGCAGACAACAGTGCCAAGGCCCTCTCCCAGGGGTCCCACCCACCCAGGGTGACTCACTGATGAGGGCTGTCACAATCTCCTCCATGCTTTCCAGGAAGCTACTGAGGTGCTGGGTGAAGGGCAGATGTGGGGAGGTAACCTGGGCCACCACAGCTGCAGCCTCAGCCCGTGTAGCCTCTGAGTGGCTGTCGTCAGTCAGGATGTCGGCCAAGCACAGAACACCATCCACCTGCAGATAGAGAAAGGGAGCTTCCCTGTGCATGCTGGGAGGGCATCACTGTTCATGACATTGATGAGACAGACTTGAGACCCCCTACACTGCCAGACCTGGCTTCCCAGAACAGCCCAGGACCCAGTGTAGAGCTAGGGACAACCGGGTGACAAGGCCTCCAGCATGATCCAAGCTCTGGCACCTGGAGGCCTCTCCTTTGAATCCAGCAAAGATGAATGACCTCCCATGGGCTTTCTAGACAGCAGACATCAAGCCAAGAGTCCAGAGGCTGGACCCTAGTCCTCTACCACAGCAAAAGGTGGTAGAAAAAACAGTCACTTAGAAACCTCACATCCCTGAGCTCCCATCCTGGCCCCATTTTCCTTGCTATCTGACTTGCCATTAGTCACTTAGCCTCTTTGGGATTCTGTTTCCATTAACAGGGTGTTGGGGTATTAAAGAGACAAAGCAGGCAATGCGTGATCCAGAAGAGATGCTCAAGAAATGTTGGTTCCCTCCTGCCTTCCTTGGATGTAGCAACAGACTGAACTCAGTCATCCTTTCCCATCTTTCTCTTAACCATCCTCCCCCACAGAAGGGGAGCTGCTTCCCTGGAGGCCTTGCTGTTTGTGCCCCACCAGTGAGGAGCAAGGCTGATGGACATGAATGTCAGGTAAGGACATCAGCTTCCCAGTTCCACTCACACCTGCTCTTGGCATGCAAATAGCTTCTGCTCAGCAAGTGCTTACAATGTGCCAGGTACCACTCTAGGTAGGGTCCATATGCTATTAGACCATCTACTCTTTACAATAACCCTCTGAGGTGAGTATTATTATTCCCATGTTATAGACGAGGAAACCGAGACACAGAAAGTTTCATTAACTTTCCCCAGATCACAAATTAAAAGTAGTCAGTTTGGGATTGGAGCCCAAATGGGTCTGGCTTCAAAGTCCAGGTTTTGAACAGGGCATGGCACTACCTCCTGAGAAATGGCACCTGAGCTCAGCCCTCCATCAAGGGGTCAGTACATGAGACCTAGTGGAGAAAAAGGGGGCAGAAACCTGTCAAGGTTAGCTCAGTGGTGCTGCTGCAGCCCCTAAACATCCCTGGACACCAGCCTGCCTGAGGACCCTGCCACCAAACACCAAGGAGTCCCTCCCCGGTTGGGAGTGGGAGGTGGGCAGAGGAGAGGCATGGCCTGTGCTGACGCTCCCCACACCTGCCACAGCCCTGAGGCTCCTGTCCCTGCCTCCGATCCAGGGGTCTCCAGAGGTCTGTTTCATTTGAGTAATTACCACCTGTGAGTTCTGTGCCTCCCTTAAATGGCTCTTGGGAGCTGTAAGGTCCATTAGCTGTGAAAGCCTTTGGCAATCTCGGACTCAAAGGAGACAAATGTGGAAACAGGAGCCCAGGGAACTGTCCGCAATAAAACTCACCAGGATGTGCTTAATAAAAGGGAACAAACAGCAGCCAGGTGGCCTCTGGCAGGACTGGATTCATGCCAGGTGTTTGACTAACGGGCCCTTCAAGAGGGGCCTCATTTGGGCTCAGAGAAGAGGAGGGGATGTGCTCTGGGCCTAGAAACAGGAAGCACCTCTATCGCCAACATAAGAAACCTCTTAGCCTATCTGGCCTTCATCCCCTTTCCTCCTTCCTGCACCGATCAAGACCTTTGCTAAGAAGCTACAGAATCTCTAATGTGGAAATGTCTGAATCAATCCAGTCTCCTTAATCATATTTTGGTTATCGATAAGACCCTGATCCCTGACTCAGGTGGGAATACTGGTCAAACTCAAACCAGTATCCTGCCCTAGTCCCCCACGCACGCATGGAGATAGGCCAAACTGAACATTCCAGAGAAGCAAGTACTGATGGCCCATAGGGCCCAGTGCTACCCAAAGCCTGGATGCCAGGCCACCCCCCAGCCCAGAATGCTGCTCGGCAAACCCACTGAGTAAAATTTCCTGAGCACACACTGCCCGCCAGGCCTCCATGCTGAAGCAACGGTGCACCAGGGAGGAGGGCCCCCCACAGTGGGGGACTGTGACTTCCAACGAGGAGGCTCTACTGCGAGGCCTCCTGGAAGCTGCCCCTGACATAGTGCCCACACCTCAGCGTGGGAAGGTGGCCTCTTCAGGGCTCCCGTGCCCAAGCACTTCTGCTATTGTCACAGCTTTTATCCCACTGACGGGCCCTGTTTCTCCAAGTGTGGTCTGTGGACCAGCTGCATCAAATT
Organism: Indri indri; assembly: GCA_004363605.1. NCBI lineage: Eukaryota > Metazoa > Chordata > Mammalia > Primates > Indriidae > Indri > Indri indri. The sequence continues at coordinate 53,865 of RJWJ010002241.1, forward strand.
CAGGGAGAGTTTCTTAAGAGCAGATTCCTGTGCCCCACACAGACCTAGTCCAGGAGAATCTCTGGGGAGGCCTGGGAATCTGCTTTCTAACAGGTCCACAGCTGACCAGCAATTTGGAGAAGCGCTGTTGCAGCATGAGCCTCTGCTCCTTTGTCTGTCCGCGTTCCCTGTTCCCCTCGGCAAGCCTGGGGGCCACTGCTTGTCCGCTCTTGGCTGTTCCAGGCCTGGCACGTAGTAGGTTTTCAGTAAATGGGGAAAAAATGCAAGAAAGCAAAATTTGACCTAAGACTTGGGGACACACTTTAGACAAGTGAAGGTAGAGGAATGGCATTGCAGATGGAGGGGACGTTGAGAACAAAGGCAGTTACAGGAAAAGACAATATTGGAGACATAGCCGACATGAGGACATAAATTCCACAGATTCTTGACCCCAGGAAAGTATCCCCAGCCTGATATGGACCCGAATTCCTTTGCTGCCCTTTGGTTCCCCAGAGAGTCCTATCTATACAATTGCCAATTGCTTCTTGTCTTGCTTTCCTTCTAATTTGTTTTATAGGGTTCAGATCTCTTTCAGTAATTTATTAGTTATGAAATATATCATCCCTTCAAAAGAGAAAAAATATATATCAAATGTATAAGGTATAAAAATAATAAAATGAACACCTATATGTGTATACGTATATGTCTAATATCCAGAAATTCTAGTCTTAGAAATAAAAGAAAACCAAGTAATTACCTTGCATGCCTTTCTAGATCTCATACCTCTGCTTTCCCCAGCTGGATGGGCTGTCACTCTGAGTTTTGTGCTTATTATTCCCTTATTTTCTTTAGAGATTTATTGCATGCATATATTGTTTTGTTTTACAAGGTTTTGTACTTGACATAAGTGGTATCATATTGTTTATACAATTTACATTTTTCTGCAGTCAGCACTATGTTTATGAAATCCCTTCCTGTTGTCGCATGTGGCTAGAGTCCATTTATTTTCACTGTTGTATGGTACTTCATGGCACAAATCAATTGCAATTTACCTATGCATTCTCCTGTCCACGGGTGTTTAAGTGGTTTCCCAGTTTTTGCTATAATAGACAGTGCTGCTATAAATATTCTTCTAAATGTCTCCTGGTGAACATATGCCAGTTTCTCTAAAGGTCTCAGTCTAGGAGTGGAATTCCTAGGGCATAGTATTTGCACATCCTTATGTTTGTTGGTATTGCCAAATTGTTTTGCAACATGGTTGCAGCGATATATACTCCCACCAGTGTATACTAACCACACTTAACTCCACATTCTTGCCAATACTTGGTATTGTCAGATTTGAAAATTTTCGCCATTTCAGTGGGTACAAACATTGTATTTAACTTGCATGTCTCCACTTACTAATAAGGTTGAGAATCTTTTTATTAATATATCATTTTGTTTTGCTGTAGCTTAGTCCGTTTTGGCTCTTGTTTTTTGCAAGTTGTATTTCCTCTACTATGAATTGCCTATTCATATGTTTTTGCTCACTTTTCTATTTGGTGGATTTTCATAGGGGCCAAATTTCCCTGACCTTTGATTCTGATGCTGCTGACCTGCCACTTAGCCTGCTGCCAGCAGGCTGCCCCTAACCAGGTTGATCTTGGTATCCATCACAGTCTCAGCAGCTCCAACCCAGCCCACCCAGCTCACCAAAGTGGGAGGCCACTGACGGGCCCCACACCACTGGACTCCAGGCTTCCCAGCTCCTGAGCCAATTCCTATAGTGTCCAGAACATGTACAGGTGAACATTGGAGTCAGGCCCAGCCAGGTCTGAATCCTGCCTCCATCCCTTACTAGACGAGCAATGTTCTTATCTACTTTGAGCCTTTATCTATAAAATGAGGATAATAATGCCAATCTCAAAGGGGTTTTTTCCCCCTTTATACAATGGGTATAAAAATATCAACCTCAGAGGACGATCACAATTGTTAAATGAGAGACTGCATGTATAGTGCCTACCACGTAATGGCACCATCATTCCCTCCCAGTCCCACTTGGCAGCTTGCAGTCATCGCTCCTAGACACGGGGCCTTGAGTCCTGGCTCACTCCACTTTTGCCTGTCCCAGTCTCCTGTGTGGGCTTCTCTCTAGGGCTCCTGTCTGCACACTTCTCTGGGACTGGACCCCACTGCAAACCTTTTAATTGGGGCCCACGAGTTGACGTACTTGTTTGGACATCTTCTGATCATGCAGCCCAGAACAGAGACTTTTAAACTGAGAGAAATTCCTGTTTTAATTCCTGACCAAGAACAATGAATAACATGAATGATTACATACCCTTAGAAGGAAAGAGAGAGAAAATTAGTACTAGCCCTGCATTTGTATAGTTGAACAAACATTTACTGTGCACATACGTGAAGCAGGAACAAAGAAGATAGAGATGGAGAAACAAAAACAGAAAGAAAACATTGAGAGGATGGACAGAGAGTGAGACAGAAAGCAGCCGGGGGTGCAGAGAGGAATCATATGCTTCCAAAGGATTTGGGAAACTGTGTGACCCAAACGCCAACTCTCAGCCCCTCTCTCCCTCGCCCTCTCTGCAAGCCCTGCTCTTGCTGAGAACTCTGCACCTTGGTCCACTGTCCTCCGGGACTTCATGACACCATACTTTTTGGGCTCCTCCCCTCCCTAGCTAGCACCTCTTACCATTTGCTCTCTCAGACTCTCCTCGTTTGTATCCAACTAAACTGGCATATGCCAGGTTTGCTGCCATCCCACTTTGTGCCATACCAGACAACGGCAGCCAAACCCAAGTGGCCTCAATGACTCACTACAGATACCCCCAAACCCAGCCCTCCAGCCCTGGCCTTCTTTCCTGAGAGCCACATCTACATTTCCAAACCACTGTTGGATCATTTTATGTTCAATTCCAAAAATAATTTTCCTGAATATTCCATGGATACCTCAAACCCAATTCACTTGAAGCTGAAGTGGTCATCTTCCCTATTTTCTCTCCTAATTCCCCTCTCGGACCCAGGTCAGAAGTTACCTCCTCTGTGAACATGCACCCACCTCCCTGAGACAGAGGTGGTCTCTGTCCCCACAGCTGCCACGCCACTCTGGCCTGACCTCATCTAAAGCACATACCATGTTGGATGATCTTATTGGGTTACATGCACATCCCTGCAGCAGATTTGAGGCACTCAGGGCAGCTCCTGCACCAAATTCTCTCCAGGTTCTCAGCACTCAGCTGAGACCTGACACCCAGCAGTTAACTTATGAAGTATGGGCTGAGTGCTGAGGAAACACAAGCCCAGAGAGGAGAGGAGATTGTGCAGGCCACACAGCAAGTTAATGGCAGGGCAGGGACCAATCCTGGTCTCCCCACTCCTTGTCCTGTACCTCCCTCGGAGGGGCCTCTGGGCAAGACAGAAGGGAGGCGTTGGTGACAGGACCAGGTCAATAGGGGCTGCTCAGCTCGGCTTCCATGATGGGCCCAGAAGTAGCCCAGCCTGAGGCCAGCTTCCTCAAACACTGGTCCCACTTTAGGAAAGTATCCACCCCCAAACTGCCCACTTCCCATCCCCAGTTATAAACTTGATGATGCCAAGAGAACAATCTAATCAAGCACTTTCACCTCCCTAAAGAAATTGCTGCTGGAAGCACTTTTTGATAATTAGCTATTACATGAAATGGGAGGGGCCTGGGCCCGAGCCCAGACTCCCTAGTGGGAAAGCATGCAAGCGGTGAAGAGGATGGTGTGGCCTGCTCATCACCCGGGCAGCAGGGTCGGTGCACCTGGGTTCTGGACATACAGGGAGCTGGTGAATGCTGAAATTCTTTCTGTGGAGTGGGAGAAGCAGCATGGGAATTGTCTGAGTTTGTTTTGAGCTGCTATAATAAAATGTCCTGAGACTGGGTTATATATAAAGAACAGATTTATTTCTTACAGTTCTGAAGCCTGGGAAGTCCAAGGTTGGGGGGCCCGCATCTGGCCTTCTTGCCATATCATCCCATGGTGGAAGGCAGAAGGACAAACGAGCATGTGTGAAGGGGCGGTGGGGGGCAGGGGAGGGTGCCGAATTCATCTTTTTATCAGGAGCCCACTCCAGAGATAACTAACCCACTCCCATAATAATGGCATTAACCACCTTTTGTTGGGCCCCACATCCCAACACTGTTGCAATGGGGATTAAGTTTCCAACACATGAACTTTGGGGGATACAATCAAACCATAGCAGAACCCATGCAGTTGAGGAACCCAAAGTGTACAATAAACATCATGTCAGATTTATGAGCAACATTCTCCTACTGATAATTAGAAAAGCATCAGTGGTGGCTTTTATGCAATTATCTAAGGGACACAGACTAGTATACAAAGGTGCATCATATATCACTGATTAGCTAGTCTGCTATTTAGTTTTGCTTTGTGGGGGGATTGTGATTGTTTTGGTTTTGCATATTTAGTTTTTAGGGAAAGGCAGAAGAGTTGGTTGCTAGATTGTAATAATTAAACAGAATCATGTGGCCACCAAAAGGATAATATTACCTTCCCCCAAACTAAGATATCCCAGACTCCACTCAACCTCGTTTGCTATTTCAAACAAGAATCTTTGGTTAAAAGCTAAGTGTCAAAGTGGATAAATGAAATATTAATACATAACAGGGAATTAAACAATGGATGAAAGGGATTATACAGATAGTTTGGCAGGCAAATCAGTGAGGTAGCAAGGAGATATATAGTCAGAGAAAGCAGAAATGAGTTATTAAGGTAGAGAGAAATCACAGATTGAATCACTTAAGAGTTTATATAGTAAATAATTTCCCTGTTAAGAAGATGATTTTCCTTATAGCAGATTTTCAAAGAAATGCTCTGATGGTATTTTGAGGTGGGTTTCCCTTTGATTAGAGTTATTAGGCATGTGCTGGTATGAAAACATCAAGTTTTCAGCAAAGCACTCCTGGGCACAGCTGGGATCTGAATTGTACCAAAAGTGCTTCTAGATCAGTGGTTCGCAGACTGGGTCCTAGCTGCTCAGAATCATCTGAGAAAGTTTTAAAAACACTAATATCCAGGATTCCCCACCAGAAACTTGAATTTAATTGGTATGTGATAGAGTCTTGGCATCATTATTTTGTAATACTCCTCAAGTAAGTCTCATGGACATCCTGGTTGAGCACCACTGTTCTAAAGGTACCTATTATGCAAGGGAGTGGTACAGCCTTCAGAGTAAGAAAAGTCTGGGCAAGTTACCTTCTCTGAGTCTCAGTTTTCTAATCCTTAAAATAATAATGATATAATACTTAACAAGGAAATATTGACAGTATTCTGCCCCAAATCAGTAAAGATATCCATTATTATCATTCTTATTTAACATTGTACTGGACAATGCAATCAGATAAGAAAAAAAATAAAAAGGTAGAATGATTAGAAAATAGGAAGCAAAACTGTCATTATTTATCGATAACATGATTGTGTACATAAAAGACCCAAAAGAATCTACACACTGCTAAAATCAATAAGTAAATTTGGCAAGATGATTGGGTACAATATCAAAATTGCATTTTTTATGTATTAGCACCAACAGTTAGAAAATAAAAATTTTAAAATACCACTTACATTAGCATAAAAACATAGGTAGGAATAAATTTTTAAAAGATATATAAGATATCAACACTGAAAACTCAAAATGTTGCTAAGAGAAATTAGGCAGTCTGTGTTAAGTAGAGAAATGTACTAAGTCCATTGATTGAAACATCCTATATTATTTAAGATGCCAATTATCCGAAAATTTATCTTAAATTTTACAAAATCCCAATCAAAATCTCAGCAGGTTTTTTTGTGGACATTGACAAGCTGATTCTAAAATGTATAGAGAAATGAAAAAAGTTTAATAATTACCAAAATAATCTTTAAAAAGAACAAAGAGAATTGATACTACCAAATACCAAAATTTATTAGACTACAGGAACTCAATGCCATATTGGCACAAGGATGGACAAAAAGACTAATGGAACAGAGAAAAAAACAGTCCAGAAATATCACCACTTTACTTACAAAAAAGGCATCACTTCAATTCAGTAATGAAGGTATGGTCTTTTCAATAAATGGTGCTGGCTCAATTGAGAATCCATATGGAAAAAAAATTGAACCTTGAACACCATTTAAAAAATTAATTTGAAATAGATCATAAGCCAAAATGTGAAAGGCAAAACAACAAATCTCCTAGAAGAAAATGCAGAATACCTCCATGATTCTGGAAAAAACAACTATTTCTTAAATGGACACAAGCAGCACTAACTTTAAAAGAAAAAATCAATAAATTGGACTTTAACAAAATTAAGAATTTCTATTTCTTAAAAGATACCATTAAGAGAATGAAAAAGCAAACCACAGGCTATCTATCTGTCTATGTATCTATATATATGGCAAAGGATTTGTACATAGAATATAATTTTTAAACTTCATAAATCAATGAGAAAATACAAGTCAACATTTTTAAATGGGCAAAAGACTCAGAACAGCATTTCATAAAAGATGATAACCAAATGGCCATAAACATATGAAAAAGTATTCAAAATCATTGCTCACAGGAAGATAAAAATTAAAACCATAAAAAGAGATGACCACACACTCAAGTAGCTCACAAGCAGGGCACCGCACATCCAGCTATTACGAATCTACAAATAACTTGATTTGTATTAATATTTTTGAAGTAGCCCAGAGAGAGAATGAAACACTCCTTTCAAAACTGTGATTGTTCATTAGCTGGGTGAGTGTCTTTCCATCTCCCCTCTCTCTTCCTTCTGTAAATCTCTTCCTCTTTCTCATCACCCTGTCTCTCTCTGCCTCTGCAGGTGACCAGAAGACCCATCACTTGCCACCACGGGGCGGCAGGTGCCAGTTCCAGTTCTGGGCTTTGAGGGCTGGCCCACTGTCAATGCCGTGCTGCCAGACTGTTCCCAGGACATGGACCCTTCCTAGTCAAATGCTGCCCCCAAACCTGCACCTCCTACCACCCTCTCAATCCCCTCCTTTCCCCTGCCCTCCCCTCCAAACTAGCACGTGCCCCACTCCAGAAGCCCGGGGAAAGCTAGTGCTGGTGGCTGAGAGTCCCACCTCTGCATCTTGTCCCATGCCCTGAGCAACCCTGGCTTCCCCGTGGCAACAGTGTCCCTTTTTCCCAGCACGAGCATCCTGTTTACATCTCAATTCTGATTTATTTTCTGCTCCCATCAGCTTCTTTGGGGCCAGCTGGGAAATGCACATTGACTTAGATTTTATCCTAAGAGCTCACTGCCTTTCACCATACCACCCACCCCCGACACACACACTCAGTGGGTTCCAAATGAGGGGTTCCATCTATGAGTTCACAGGGATGGAGAGGTGCCCAGATCTCTTCTAACAACTCCTGGAGGATCACCACCCTCTGAACACACCCCAACTCCAGAGAACAGGCACCAGAATCCCCAGCCCAGCCAGCTCAACACCTTCGAACCTGGGTTCATCACAGTACATCTCACAAAATGACTTCATATGCCACATGATACCAGCAGACCAGGGGCTTCCACCAAAGGAGAAAATTGAAGCTCACAAGGATTAGGAAACTTCCTTGTGGTCCGTCAGCAAACCAGCACCAAAGAAAGGCCTGATCCCAAGTCTCTGCCCTAACACCCAGCCTGGCGGGCTCTGCCCAGGAGGCAGGGCCAGTCTCAAGTGCCTTCTGTTCATCCGACTTGTCTCGGGCTGACTCACAGAGCTCATCTGGGCCCATGGCCTCCTGAATTCTGTTTATGACCTAAGAACTTGGGCTCGGGGCCACAGGAGGCAGGGGAGAGAGGGAGAGGAGAAGCTGGTGCAAACTACCAGGGCTGAGTGGTGCAAAAAGGGGTATATCCTGTAAAGGTTTTTAGCCACTCTGTCCTTGCTGAGGGGCCCTATAATGTTTACACCCCCCCCCCACACACACACACACTCCTGCCCCACACTAGGGTCTGAAACTGCTCACAGCGGCCTGCCAGGGTGTTTTGAGTGAAGTCAGACATTCTTCATGCTGGTCTCAGCCCTGCAACTGGGTGTGCACATCCCTTCACCTGTCTGGCTTTCCATGCTCTTATCTGCATGACCAAGAATGCACCAAAATGCTTCAAATAGTACTTATTCAGTCCTACACCAACCACCGTCCACCTGTGTGTCCAAGCCACTTCCCTGACAGGTTGAAAGGGTGGGTGACATAGTGTCTCTTGGTGGGGAAGACCAGACAGACCTCCGAGGCCAGGCAGTGTGGGACACGCTCCAGGAGCAGCACCGCGTACTGTGCGAGCACCAAGGAGAGAGGAGGGCAGTTGGGAAGGAGGGCCAGAAAAGGAGGCGTCCGAGCTGCATGTCAACAGTGGAGGTGGAACTCTCTGGTTAGGACACCCCACATAGACAGAGGCTCCAGGGCAAGGAAGCCCGGGAGGCCGTTAATGGAAGAATTTAGTGGAAAGGGGAAAATAACTCACGTCTATGGAGCATTGATTCATTTTGTCTTCACAACCTGCAAAGCAGGGATTATCACTCCAGTGTTACCTATGATGGATGGAACAGGACTCAGAGGGGTGCAAGGTCACACACAGCGAGTGATGAAACTAAGGCATTGGACCCAGGATTGCTTATCAAAGGGGCAATGTGCTGGAGGCAGCTTGTACAGAGGGAACCTTCGGTGCCAGGCTGAGGGGTTTAGATTTTGCACAGTGGGAACTAGGAGGCCTAGGAAGGTTTCCACTCCAGGAAGGTACAGGACAGATTCTCTGGGGAAGCCTTAAAGTTGGAGACCTGTCAGATTGCAAGATTTGTCTACATCCTCCTCCTGGAGGAGGCTGGCTCAGTGGGAAGAAGCTGGAAGAAGTCCTAGTTGCCTTGAATTTGTAAATAATCCTCCCCCGCTACCCCACATCTGCAACACACACACACACACACACACACACACACACACACACACACACCACACACACTGGCCCTCACTGTTGGTCCCCCGGCCCAGAGCACACCAGCTCACAGCTCCAGAAGGCAGCCCCAGGAAGCCAGGTGGAGCTGCCACTGATGTTCTTGTCCACCAGGGGCCGCTGTTGTACAGCGCATGGAGTCCCGCTGAGCGCTGAGGATGGAGCCTGCTCCTGACAGTCGGCTGCTACACTTAGACTCCCAGACTGCCAGGCAACCCTGTCCCTTCACCAGTCAGGTTGGACCCGGCAGGTATGGTGTAGCCCCTGAGCCACCACGGCCTTCCTTCAGTCTGGACGGTACTGGCCCATGATCTCAGCCTGGATCCCTGTGAGCAGAGGAGAGGGGAGGCAGGGCATGTAGCCGATTGTGTTCCCACCTCTTGGCATCCTGGCCTCCTTAAGCGCCCCCGCCCCTATCTTCAAGGTAGAGGGACAAGAGCCTTGGCATGTGTGGAAGTGAACAAGCCACACTTCCTCTGGGAAGGCTGTCACAGACCCTGCCGCCCCCTTGCAAGGCTGGGGAGAGTGACAATGGCAGTCCCTACCCCTCTCCACTGTCAGCCAGAGTCACAGCACAGAGGGCTGACCTGGGACCCTGGGGCTCTCTGCACAGCCTCAGCCCATCCCCAGGGCAGTTGAAGGCCGGTGCCTGGGGGTGTGAGGAGGGAAGAAGCTGATAATCCTACGTGGGTTAAGCCCCGAAGAGGGTTGGGGAGGCATCTGGGACCTCGGTTCAGAGGAATTCTTTCTCCCTCCCTCCAGGAGCTGCTCCTAGGTAAGGAAGGGGCTGCAAATCAAATTAAGCAAAGATTTTTCTGCCTGTCACTCATAGGCCCTCTCTCCCCACCCAGCCTCACTTACATATTAGAACTGACTCTAGCAAGATAAAGTAGCTGCCTAGAGGTCTACACCATGACACCTTTCAATTAATGGGGTAGAGGCGACACCTATGATTGGGAGCAAAAACAACAGGGTTCTCAGCCCAGGTATCTCCATCCTTTCCAGCCTCAACTGACCCTTCCGCGACATGCCATCCCTCCCTGCCTTCCTTACAAAATGACTGTGAGAAACAAATGGGTAAAAGGATGAGAAAACTGGTTAAAGGTTTGTTTCCGTTGTTGGTTTTTGTTTGTTTTGTTTTGGGGCAGTTTTTTGCAAAAATTAACTATTTCTGACCACCTGCAATTGTAAAGGGAGCAGGCAGTGGAGAGAGACTCCTGTAAAACAGCAGCTGAAGACGCGGAGCCTCCCCACCACCCCCCTTGCAGCCCGCTCCCTCCTGCCCAAGGCCTCTGGGATTTCAAGAGCCGGGTCCAGGCCTCCCTGTCTCCATCTCTCATCCAGCCCGGGCTTTCAGATGTCAGGGCATCCTGATGCCAAGAAGCTGCCCCAGGAACCTGGAGCGGGGTGAGGGAGCTGCATGGAGACAGGCAGCAATTTCCCCGTACCTCACCCTCGGCGATTTTCTTCTTGGACTTGAAACTGAGCCTCCTCCCCTCTCCCTCCTTTAATTTCTCTATTGATTTTCATTAAACTCTCCCCTTGGCTCCAGCACAGGGTGAACTAACTATTTATTTGAAAAAATAAAACAAAAGGGAGGGGGTGGGAATAAAAGGACACCCTTTGAAAGCAAGATTGTCTCTGGTCCTAAGCTGCAAGAGGCAATTACTAGAACTGTCTTGGAGGTTGTCTGAGGTTGTCTGAGCGCTGGGCTTTGAGTGCCTCCCCCTGCTTGTGGCCGTAAATCTGTAGGTTCCCATCCCTCACATCCCCAGCCCCTCACCTAGACCACAGTCCCCAGCCCCCTCCAACCTCATCCCTGCCTGGCCCCATCCACCCCCAGTCCCTGAACCAGCAGTGCCCTGACCTTCCCTTAAGCCACTCAGGACACTTGCAACTCTGCCAGGGCCATTACAAAATCCCCAATACCCAGGCCCTTTGGGGGCAATGCAGGGTTTTCCCCAGACCAGCGTGGAAAGGTGGGGACAAACAGGCCAGGGAGGAGGAAAGGGACACAGACCCGGGGAGAGTGCTTCCTCCATGCAGGCCCATGCTGCAAACCCCGCCCACGTCATCACACTGCATCACCATAGCAGCCCCACAAAGGAGGTCTTAGTCCCATTTTGCAGAAGAGAAAGCCAAGGTTTGGAGAGGAGAAGTGGCTTGCTCCCTACCCCCCTTTCACCTCCCCCAAACCCTGCAGTCTTCCCCCACCGGTAATGTCAGACCACCTTGCCAGCTCCAGTCCTCCAGGGAGCCATCCCTGTCGTCCCTAACTCAGAAGGGCCAGCTCTTCCCAGGGTAGCCGAGTAAAGAGCAGGGGTTTAGAACCAGCCAGACTTGGGTCGGAATCCAAGCTCTACATTCATGACGGCGGGAACACAGTTTCCAAGTCTCAGTTTCCTCATCTGTCAAACGGAAGGGTTGTGAGGACTCGTGCTCTAGCCCCAGCCAACTTCTCCACGCCGTGCATTTGCACTTCGCCACACTTTCGACCAGGCCAGCCCCTCCTGCGGCACGCCGGCCTCCCTCCTCCACCAGACCCTGACCTTCCATTCATTTTCAAAGTCCCAGCGATCAGCGTTGTACCTGCCACAGTCATGATAGCTAGTGTTTATTCAGCGCCTACTGTGTGCCAAGCACCATACTGCTGCACCTGAGGTAGATTTTATTAGGCCCATTTTAGTGATCAAGAAACTGCACCTCTGAGAAGCTCAGCGAGTTCCCCAGGGTAACAAGCCCAAGCTCACAGGCAGAGGATCCGAGTTCAAACCCAGCACTGCCTGACTCTCAGAGTCCCCGTCTCTCCACTGCACGGGCTGCTTCACAACAGACGTGTGACGACAGAATGAATTCATAGAGTGAACCAGTGGTGGACTTCATGAGAGAGCAAGTGAGTGCTTGAGTTTAAAGGTACGTAAATGACAGACAGACAGACAGAAGGAATGAGGAGACTTCCCGCAGGTGAATGAATGAGAGCATGACTGAATCTATGGCCACACAAGCCCCCCAAACCCGACAAGGCTCGGGCATCACACAGCAGCACTCAGGATGGGTGCCATGACCTGGCCGGACCCCACACCTCCTCCGGGGTCTGTGCGGGACCTCATGAACCTCTTCGAGGTTGGAGGGAAAGGAGGGGGAAGTCCCATGACAGAGACGAATTTCACCAAATCCAGCCTGTTTCTCACTGCCAATTAATTAGGCAAACCTCAGAGATGAAGCCAGGGCAGTAAATCAGGAGGGGGAAGGCTGGAACTCTGACGTTATCTAGTTAGGCTGCGATCCGTGCCTGGTGAGTTGGCAGCTGGCAAGAGCCCTGGGGCGCTGCACTCCCCGACTCCGCCTTGGCCAGCCTGTCCCTCTGTGGTCTCCGCAGTCCAGCCTGGGCCTGGGCCTCTCCACCTTCCTAAACACCGGCAACGGCCGACCTCTCCGGACCCTCTGAGGCCAGCACAGAGCAGCCTGGACCACAGAGGGTGGCAGATGTGGGCAGGACCCAGAAAGGGGGCACAGGTGGAGGGTGGGGGAGACAAAAGCCCTCTTGGGTGTCTCCTGAACTTCTCACAACTTTGGAAGCAACACAATGTGGAAGGAAAGAGTGTGCACACTGGACTCATACTATCAGATTTTGAGTCCTCAGTCTACACAATGGTTAATAGCCCAGGCTGGCTCTGGCCCAGCAGAGCTAGAATTAAATCACTGCCTAGGCCACTGATTAGCTGTGTGCCCTTGAGCAAGTTGCTTCACTTCTCTGAGTCTCCCTTCCTTCTTCTGTAAACAATGGGGGCTAATAAGAGCATAGAATGTAGCTGTGGCACAGAATAAATGACCTGTTGAAGAGGGGCTTAGCAAAGTGCTTGCCCAAAGCAAGTATTCCGTTTCTGCTAGTTATGGTCCTATTTATCATTGTCATGACATTCTCATAACCCACTAGAACAGGGCTCAGCAAGCAGTGTCTATAAGTGACCAGACAGTAAATATTTCTGGCTATATGGGCTCTGTTGCAGCTACTCAATTCTGCTGTTGTAGTGTGAAAGCAGATAGAGACAACACTTAAACAAATGAGCATAGCTGTGTTCTAATAAAACTTTGTGGACTGAAATTTGAATTTCACATAATTTTTCATGTGATACAAACTGTTAGTTTTCTTCAGATTTGTTTTTCCACCATTTAAAAATGAAAAAAAAAAAAACAAAACATTCTTATCTCATGAGCCATACGAAAAGAAGCAGCAGGCTGCAATTGCCCCATGGCCATAATTTACCACCCCTGGACTAGAATGTAAGCCCTAAGAAAGACAAAGTGTTTAGTCTGTTTTGTTCACTGCTATATTCCCACACTTAAAATAGTGCCTAGCAAATAGCAGATAATAAATATTTGCTGAATGAATGAATCACATGCTGTGTGATTCTATTCAAGAAGTCATTTCACCTCTCTGGGTCTCAATTTCTTCATTTGTACAGTGGGGATGCTTTTAAAATTGAGGTAAGCGTCAAATGATATTAGAATCCCTATGGAGTCACTTTGCAAGCTCTATAACTGCTATACAATGTAGTTTCTGCTTCTGACCACCCAGGGACCCTTCTCAGGGTAAGTCTCATTCCTATTCAGTGCCTGACCCAGAGGAAATATCTCATGAGTGTTTGTATATCATAAACAGTCTGACTTGGAGGCGGGGAATACCCAAGTAGGCTACCATCCACTATGCCAGTTGGGGGATTAGGACATTAGTCAGGAGTAGCAAGTTGGTCTAGGTTTAAAAGGCAGGGACTTCTGAGAGGCTGAGGCGGGAGGATCGCTCAAGGTCAGGAGTTTGAGACCAGCCTGAGCAAGAGCGAGACCCTGTCTCTACTAAAAATAGAAAGAAATTAGCCGGACAACTAACACATATAGAGAAAATTAGCTGGGCATGGTGGCACATGCCTGTAGTCCCAGCTACTTGGGAGGCTGAGGCAGAAGGATCACTTGAGCCCAGGAATTTGAGGTTGCTGTGAGCTAGGCTGACACCATGGCACTCTAGCCTGGGCAACAGAGTGAGACTGTGAAACAAAATGCAGGGACTTTTTTGGTGCTTTGAGAGTATCCTTTAAACTAGCAAGGCAGTGAGGCAGACTGGGTGTTGGACTCATGCAGACTGGGTCCAAATTTGGGCTCCAACTCTTACTAACTATGTGATTTTAGACAAGTCACTTAAACTGTCTGAGACTTTATTTCCTTTTCTTCAAGATGGAGATATTAATAGTGCTCAGCTCACAAGGTGTATTAAAGAAGGGGCATATGTAATGGGCTAGCTCAGCACCTAGCGCATAGTAAGCACTCAGACCAGGAGCATCCCTTCCTCCTCTTGTTCATCTGGGCAAGGTCTGATGCCCAGTCCAGGCCCAGCCCATCTAGCCTGGGAAAGATACATTAAAGCCCTCTGCCATTTGAGCAGCATCAGATAGGTAGAAGGAAAAAATTGACTCCAGCCACCCCAGTTGCAGGTCTTCAAGCTCTAGACAAAAAGCCCTGTTGTTTTCCTTCCCTGAATTGAAAACTTCCTGCTGCACTGCAAACTCATGAAAGCCAAGCAATCTACTGCTCTTTGAGGATGGGCAATACCAAATCCCTTCTATTCTCTCCTCTCTTTCTCCCTGCCAACCAGACATGAAAGATGAGAAACAAACCCCATTTGGCCCTTTGTCCACTATCCAAGGAAGAAGTTTTATGGGAGAAGAGAGGGAATTATTCAGCACGTGATGCTGAAGATGCTCAGTGCATTCCTTCATCAAGTCCATCTGTCTGTCTCTCTCTCTCTCTTGCCACTCACCCCACTCCTCTATTTTGGCATCCAAGGAAACACACCCATAAACATGTCTGCTCACACAATCAGACAGTGCACTGGAATGGAGAGAAGTGTCACTGGTTTCAGTCTTGGAAGACCTGGGTTTGGCTTCTTACTCTCCTATTTCATGACTATATGACCTTGAGCAAATCATTTCCCTCCTCAGAGCCTACTTACGCATTGAGCAGCAGGACCAAGGCATGAGCAAGGATCTCTCACCTCCAAATCCAGTGCTCATAGCAACCAGATATGAAGAGCTCCAGCCCAGTGGGAAGGGGCGCTCGGTCCAAAGAGCTGGCACTAACTCTTATACTATCTTACACGTGACCTTAGGCAAATTAGTTCTCCATTCTGATCCATGGCTTTCTCATCTGTAAAATGAGCAGATTCCCCATCCACTCTCCATCCTCAACTAAGAGCATCTTTAAGTCCATGATCCTAGAATTCTGTCCCGGTAATAAAAGAGGCAGGGGGGAAAGTAAGATGATCTTGGGCCTAGGAGTCCGAGCCAAAAGGAGGAGGCTGGGGGTCCGGTGGGGTTACCTGAGCAGCCAGGAGCAGACTGCAGGACACGGACACAGAGGAAGGACAGCAGTGTGCTTGCCCCACCCCCATGTAGACCACTCACAGGACCAGACTCAGATCCAGCCCCAAATCCTGCCAGCACCACAACTGTACTAAGACATACCAGGCATTTCTGCTTCTTTTTATACGAATTTTCACCATCTTGAAACTTGGTTGGGAAATCCCCAAACATTAGCTGCAGCCTCCCCAGCCCTCCCAGCTAGAGCCCCTCAGGGCCCATCTGCAGGTTCAGATCCTCAGCCCTCAACCTGGGCAGGGGATGGGCGTGGCTGGAATTAGTCATGTGGCTGTGGGCTTGAGCTGAGGCACCAGGGCCTGTCAGGCCATCACATTCCTCCTCCGACTGCATCCTACCATATTGGCCTGGATGGACTTGGGCTGGGGCTTCAGTCTCCCTCACCCAAGCATCTGGTCCTCAGTGGAGAGGAACCCCACCCATTTGCCTAGGCACTCAGTGCCCACCCTGATCTTGCCTGCTGTATCCCCTCAGGAGCTGCATCCTCTTCCTTCTGCTGGGGTCCTGCTGTGAGTGAAGAACCTACCACCGAGAACCTCCACACCACTGCCCCAGACTCACCAGCCTCCTGCTGTCTTTCACCCACGGGACTCTCCTAGTTGGTCAGCCCCCTAGGAGGTGCTGAGTCCCCCTCTGTGCCCTGCCTTTCCCGGTCAGGCTCCACAGTCCCCTTCCCTTCTGCCTGTTCATTAATTCCCATAGTCAAGATCCAGCCCCATCTGGAGCCTGGGAAAAGGAGGCACCCAGGGGCCACCATGAGGCCTGCCTCCACCCCCATCTGGCCCATGGACCTCAGCCACCACCAAGCCATCTGCCCTTACCTTCTCCAGCTGGTGGACACCCTCCTCCACGCAGCAGATGGAGGCCAGTGTGCGGAGCGCCTGGGGGTACAAGCACCGGAAACTGTCCTGCCGGCAAACCTTGAAGAGTGCTACGACCCCACCCTCCTGCCAAGAAAAAGAAAATGTGACATGGCTTCACTGTGTGACCTTCCCTGGGGCTGCCTCCAGAATAATTGGCATCCCTCATTCAGCAGATGTGCTTCCAGGTCCTCCCTCCCACCCCACACACACTTACATACACGCTCACACAGGCTACAGTGAAACACTGGCTCCAGAAATAATGTCACCCTTGATAGTCCAAGCTGGATGTGGGATTACCTAAATGCTTCTGGGGCTTGGTGGCAGGGGCCAAAGGCATATTTTCTAGGGCTGGGGGTGGGGGGACAATGCCATTCAACACAGTTCCCCATTCACCACAGTTCCCGGACACCTGGTGACTCCCTCTGAGCAGCTCCCCATAGAGCGAGCCTGGAGTCCAAGGGAACAGGACCCCGGAACAAATCTGAGGCAGACGGAGGGCACTGACTAGATGCCCAGGGCTGCTTCTTGCTCTGCCAGCAATCCCCATGCTACTCCTCAGATCCTTCCAGCCACTGTAGGAGGCAGACAAAAAAAATTCTTTCTATCAGTATTATAATGTATTCCCATTTTGTGATGGAAAACTCTGAAGTCCAGATGGGTAAAATCATTTACCCTAAATCCACATTGTCATTGTTTTCAGTCCTTTACTCCTGTTTATAAAAGGAAGGGGGAAAAAAGCCCTTTAGGAACAATCACCGAGCTCTTAAATGTGAGCATGTGGTCTTCCTTTTGCGAGAGCTGTCTATGGAAACTTCTCTACAGTGGAGTGTTCACCACCTGGCAAGAATCTGGGAGTGAGGAGCTCTCCTCCAGGTACCTGATAACCAGTCATGTTATTCTATAGTAGTCACTGGAGTCCACGTTAGCTCTGGGAGCAAAATGAGAGAGCCAGCAATCACTAAGGGGCCTCACCATGGAGCCCTGCAAACCAGTGGCAACTCTACCTTGGGCAGCCAGAGCAGGAGAAACTGAGTACCCTGCATCTGGCTCTGCCTTGCTCCCTCCATCTCCCATTCCCTGAGTTGTAGCAGTAAAGAATGCCTGAACAACCGATCTGAACTGGGCCTCTAGGGCCACTCGCCTTTAACCTCATCACTCCTGGGTCTAACTAGGCACATTGCACCTGTTTCCAAAACTGAGCAAAATGTTATAGGAAGAAGATGAGTTCAGCAAAATACCACCCTCTATCAGATTTTTGAGAACTCTGTCAACAAAAACTATGCAGAGCACCTACTATGTGCAGGGCTTTGTTCTGTGTGCTGAGGATGCAGCAGTGAATTACTGAAAAAATAATGAATGAGCAATTGGAAGAGGAAGCAATGACCACTACGGCCCAGCACAGGTTCACCAAAATAGCTCAATCCCAGATCTTCCCTTCCCATACACCCCAAAAAGATAGGCTCCTGGGCCCTTTTCATTGCCACTGATCATTGCAGGGACCAAGACAAAGGTGTCCAACTCTGGGGGAGGGGACACTTTCTGACATTTTATAATCAGCTAAGAGTGATTATAAACTTTTATATTCCTACTTCCTCTTGGAGTGGTTGACTTGATGTGAAGGGGCATATCTTAGGGCTGGTAAATTCATTCACGCATTCAAAAATACTCGTGGTTTATTACATGCCAGACACTGTGCTGGGCACCGAGCAAGACTGCCTCAGTCCCTGTCCATACCGAACCCATGATCTGGCAGGGAAGGCAGACAATTATAAAAGTAGGTACAAAACTGGGTGGAGGTGCAATAAAATGGGCTTGGGTGCAGGGTTAAGGGAGCATGGAGCAGGAGCCCCTAACTCCTGGGAGTACAATAATCTGGGAGGGGTTCATAGAAGAGTCAGACAGAACCACCCTGATGTTAAATGCACATCATTACTCCAATAAAAATATGTCTGGCATGAGATAGACACCTACCCCTCTGGTTCCTTGCTCCACAGTCCTTCCCCCCCGCTTCCCTGTTTCCCACAGCTCCTGGGACATCTGCATGAGGGATGCTCATGAAGACCTCACTCAGAGAGTCACTGAAGCAAAACCAAGTTACTCTTTAAAATGAGAAGAAAAGAAACGGGAGTCCTAAACTCTCCTCAGCCAGCCCTGCTGGTTGTTAATAGCCTCTCTCCAGATGTAAATATATGTACATATATACAGATGTGTATTTATACATGTGTGCTTATATTTATAATCATATATAGTATAAATATCTTTTCTATATACATGGAGAGAGAGAGAGATTGTTAGATGATTGATGGATAGATATTTACATCTGGAGCAGACAATGAAGAAACGGTGCCAAAGACCATGAGGCCAAGAGCCAGAGTGGATGTGGCAGCCCTCCTGTGGCTCAGGAGGCACTGAGCCCAGCACAGCTATATTTAGGCCCCTGCATGCATTTGCACTGGATTCTCATTATATCTTCCCAAGCCTGTGAAAAATGGCCTTCCTAGCACTTTTATCTGATGGGAGAAGAAGGGGGAAATTCCTGGATCCAGACTAAGGGGATTCTGGTCCAAATGCTGGCTCTGCTGCTGGTTCACCTTGGCTAAAAGTGAGGTATGACAGCTACATGATTGGGCTGTTGGGGAACAATTGAATTAACCTATGTGGAAGGCCCTAGTACCCAGTTCTGGCCAGTGGGGTGGGGTCAGGCTATGGAAGGCTCCCTGGTTAGACGAGTGTCTCACACCCTCATGAAACCCTCATGAACCCTGAGAGCTGGGATATGCGGGAGAGGAGAGCAGGCAGGAGCCACAGAGGAAGTAAGATGGAATGGTTTCGTGGCCCACTCTGGAGCCCCCATTCAAGATCCAAGAACAGCACTCATCCTAGAGTAAAACTGGGAATCGCCTGAGCTAGCAGAATCACTGTTGGCTGTAGCTCGTTTAATTTTATAGAAAGCTCTGGGCTCAGAGCCCAGCAATATAACAGCATGAATTATTCAGACAGACTGGGTATGAGCTGTCATTAAGCTGGAAGAGACCACTTGTGGGGTGTGTGGGCTGGCATTGGAGAAATAACAGAGGAGCTGGGGGTGCTTCTGATGAGGCACTGGGGAGTTTTCTGTGTTCTGCACTGCGGAAGGGATGGGGTTTGTCACCATCATCATAGGGAAGACTGGGCTTATCTTTTGGTCTTCAGAGGAATACAAGAGGCTGAGAGGACAGACCTCAGACAAGCTGGCTGCCCAAGCTCCCTCCGGGAGGTAGCTCAGATAGATGAAGGACCCAAAGAATGACCACAGTGGGCCCCAAAGAGGTAGGCGAGGAAGGCCAGTGGGGGGAACTTCCCCACATCTGTCACCACATTGGCACCTCTACCGAGCATCCAAGGTGAGGATGCTGTGCAGGCCATGCCAGGGACTCTCAGCTCCTGCATCTCTGCCAGGACCAGAAGCCCAAACACAGTGAGTTTGCTGGGGGACCTAGTCTCACTAGCTTCCAGGTTGGAAAGATGGGAGCCCTCACTGAATCTTCTCTCTGCTTCAACCCTCCATCCACTCTCCATCCCCAGGACCAGAGACATAGAATGTTGAGATTGAGATTCTGGAGTCTGTAGACCTGGTCAAAATCCCAGCAATGCATTAATATGTGTGACCTTGGAAAAATTTATGTTCTTTCTGAACCTTAAAAGTAGGAATTATAATTATAACATATCAAAAGACTGTGGGAACATCAGATGAGATCATGAGTGGAAAGGTTAGCACAGTGCTTGAGTAAAAAATGGGCATGGAATGTGGATGGGGGGAAGAGGGTGAGAAGGAAGGAAGGTAGGAGGAAGAGGAGGAGAAGGAGGTGATGCTGAAAGGCAGTTCAGAACAGTAGCCAAGAGCATAACCTTTGCTGCCAAACAGTCAAGTTCAAATTCCAGTTGTCACTCACGAGCTGTTGACTTTCTCACAGTTTCAGCTCCCCGACCTGTAAAACGGGGGTATATACTGTCTACCAGAGAGGACTGTTAGGGGATTTAACTAGGTTATTATGTCTAAGCCCTCAGAACATTATCCAACACATAGGTGCTGTACAAATGTTTTTTTTTTTTTATCACTCCTGCAACTACAGCTATCATCATCACCATCATCATCATCAAAGTTGGCCACTTCCAGCTTCAGAAATCTCAGATTCTCCCATTTGCTCCTCACTGCTGCCAATGCCCCCTAACCCTGACCTTTGACAGCCGGGAGTGGGCAAGCTGATCATGTGCAGTGCACCAGGAGCAGAGAAAGAAGAAACAATGATTAAGAGGGAAACAGATTTGTTGTGGCAGGAGTTTTGCCTGGAAAGGGAAGGACTCTAAATATTAGCCAACTGGGCTGGTGACATGGAAAGAGCACTGACTCTAGAGCCTAACAAATCTGGTTTCAAGTGTCAGCTGCTCAAGGTAGTCAACCTCTGTGAGTCCTGGCATCCTTATGTGTAAAATAGGGTCACTGATACCCATCTCAGAGGGGTGCATATGGAGGAGATACAATAACTGTATGGGAAGTGCCAGCACATGGCCTGGACACATAGGAAGTCACCAATAAATAGTAATTCTTATTGCTGTTGTTAATATTCAGTGTGATTCACGTATTTTCTTGATAGGCTCTAGTGGGGTGTAGCCGATCTAACACGCAAAGGATCATTCCAAATCTTTAAACAACTACTAGGCATGGTTCTTGAGAGCCAAGTGCTTGTGTTGGGGTGTGAGGAATAGATGATCAAATGAGGAGGGGGTGGAATAGGTGAGGAGCCTATAGAGAGAAAGGGAGGAAGTGGTGACTAAATGTAGAAAATAATTCACCTTAACCTTCTGTTTAAAAATGGGGCAGGATAGAATTAAAACTGCATCTTTACTTTCCACATAAAAACAGCAGGAAAGTTAGGCAGCATGGTATATTTGGAAAGTCTCATAAATACCATATGGCCTCCTCAGGTTGCAAAGGAGAAGCTAATGCCCCAGTGGCCTGGCCAACCTTGCCAGTGAGCTAATGGCACAGCAGGGACAGGAGCTGCCCTCTGGTCCCAATGCAAGCCTGTCTCCCCTGCTTTCTACCACTGGAAATGTTTGGGATCAAAGTTTAATCAGAGGCAAGGCCTGGTCCCAACAGGAGACTAACTCTGCAGGAGGCCAAACACCAAATTGGCTTTTACCCAAATGCATGTTCCCTCTCTGCTCTCCAGAAAGTAGAGCACAAATGCAGGCAAGTGGTATGAGCTTTTTATACCGAGCAACACATGGAGACAGACCTTGAGTCCCCAGGCCCTGGAATAGAATACCCAGAGCTTCAGAGCCTGTGCCCAGCAAAGTTTCCTTCCCAGGAAACTTCCAAGGCCTGTTCTTTCCAAAACATGAAACACCTTCACATGAATGGCCCACACTTCCATTCAGAAGAGGTCCTTGCCCCATCCAGACTCAGATCCACACAGGCAACCCAAATCCAGCCAGTGCAACTCGTTTTGAAATGGATAAATCTTCATTGTGCCAAAAGAAATTTAGCTAATTACTGTTTCAAGTTAATCATTAAACTGACATTGAGTTCATTTCAAACCCAGAGGTTTGAGCAGTTCTCTGTTCCCACATAGCACCAAGACAGACCTCTGCAGTCAACGCTCTTTACCAAGCTGAATGACTGAGTCACAGAATGCTTGGAGAGGACAGACTTAGTGCTACCCTCTCCATCCCTTTGCCCAAATACCACCACAAGCTCCTCAAGTTAAATTGTTCCTAAATGACTCCCAAAGAGAGTAACATGTCCTTAACCCAAGTGGCACATTAGGACCCTACAGCTTCACTGCTGAATTCTACCAAACATTCAGAGAACTAATACCAATACTACTTAAACTATTCCAAAAAATTGAGGAGGAGTGGATACTCCCAAATTTTTCTACCAGGCCTGTGTCACCCTGATGTGAAAACCAGACAAAGACACAACGAAAAAAGAAAACTATAGGCCAGTATCTCTAATGAACACAGATACAAAAATCCTCAACAAAATACTAGCAAACAAAATTCAATAACACATTAAAAAAATTATTCATTATGATCTAGTGGGATTTATCCCAGGGATGCAAGGATGGTTCAACATACAAAAATCAATCAACGTGGTATGTCATATCAAAAGAACTAAGGACAAAAACCATATGATCATTTCAATTGATGCTGAAAAAGCATTCAATAAAATTCAACATCCCTTCACGATAAAAACTCACAAAAAACTGGGTATAGAAGGAACTTACCTCAACATGATAAGAGCGATATATGACAGACTCACAGCTAGTAGCGTACTGACTGGGGAAAAACTGAAAGCATTTCCTCTAAGATCTGGAACAAGACAAGGATGCCCACTTTCACCATTGTTATTCAACATAGTGCTAGAAGTTCTAGCTAGAAAAAATCAGACAAGAGAAATAAGTAAAGGGCATCCAAATTGGAAAAGAAGTCAAATTATCCTTGTTAGTAGACTGAATAATCTTATATCAAAAGAAATCTAAAGACTCCACCAAAAAACTATTAGAACTGATAAATTCAGTAAGGTTGTAGAATACAAAATCAACATACAAAAATCAGTGGCATTTCTATATACCAACGGCAAGCAATATGAAAAAGAAACCAAGAAAGTAGTCACATTTACAATAGATACAAATAAAATAAAATATCTAGGAATAAACTTAACCAGAGAAGTTAAAGACCTCTATAACAAAAACTATAAAACATTGATGAAAGAAGTTGAAGAGGATACAAAATTTGAAAAGATATTCCATGTGCATGGATTAGAAGACTCAATACTGTTAAAATGTCCATAATACCCAAAGCAATCTACAGAGTCAATACAATCCCCATTAAAATACCAATGACATTCTTCACAGAAATACAAAAAATAATCCTAAAGTTTATATGGAACCACAAAAGACCCAGAATAGCCAAAGCCATCCGATTAAAAAAAAAAAAAAAAACTGGAGGAATCACATTACCTGACTTCAAATTATACTACAGAGCTGTTGTAACCAAAACAGCATGTTACTGGCATAAAAACAGATACATAGACCAATAGAACTGAATAGAAAACCCAAAAGAAAATACACACATCTATAGTGAACTTATCTTCAACAAAGTTTTCAAGAACATACAGGGGAAAAAGGACAGTCTCTTCTATAAATAGTGCTGGGAAAACTGGATATCCACATGCAGAAGAATGAAACTAAACCCTTATCTCTCACAATACATAAAAAGCAAAACAAAATGAATTAAAAACTTAAATCTAAGACCTGAAATTATAAAATAACTAAAAGAGAACATTGGGGAAATACTTCAAAACATTGGTCTGGACAAGGACCCCCAAAGCACAGGCAACCAAAGCAAAGTTGGACAAATGGGATCACATCAAGCTAAAAAGCTTTTGTACAGTAAAGGAAACAATCAAAAAAGTGAAGAGACACCCCACAGAATGGGATAAAATATCTGCAAACTACCCGTCTGACAAGGGATTAATAAGTAGAATATATAAGGAGCTCCAACAACTCAATAGGATAAAATCAAATAATCAGATTTAAAAATGGGCAAAGGATCTGAATAGACATTTCTCAAAAGAAGACATACAAATTGCCAATAGATATATGAAGAAATGCTCATCATCGTTAGTCAGCAGAGACATGCAAATCAAAACTACAATGAGATATCATCTTGTCCCAGTTAAAATGGCTTTTATTGAAAAGACAGGCAATAACAAATGCTGGCGAGGATGTGGAGAAAGGGGAGCCTTCACACACTGTAGGTGGAAATGTAAATTAGTGCAACCACTATGGAGAACAGTATGGAGGTTCATCAAAATACTAAAAATAGAACTACCGTATGACCCAGCAATCCCACAGCTAGGTATATATCCAAAAGAAAGGAAATCAGTATATCAAAAAGGTGTCTACACTCCTAGGTTTATTGCAGCACTATTCACAATAACCAAGATTTGGAATCAAGGTAAATGTCCATCAATGGATGAATGGATAAAGAAATTATGGTACATAAACACAATGTAATATTATTCAGCCATAAAAAACAATGAAATCCTGCCACTTGCAACAACATGGATAGAACTGGAGAACATTATGTTACATGAAATAAGCCAAGCATGGAAAGACAAATCTCTCATGTTCTTTGTCATATGTGGGGGCTAAATATTAAAATAATTGATCTCATGGAGACAGAGAGTACAGTGATGGTTACCAGAGGCTGACAAGGGTAGCAGGGAAGGGAGGAAAAAGTGGGGATGGTTAATGGGTACAGAAATATAGTTAAACAGTTAAATAGAATGAATAATATTTGACAGCAAAACACAGTGACAACTATCAACAATAAGTTAGGATGTCCTTTAAATAACTAAAAGAGTAGAATTGGAATGTTCCTAACATAAATAAATGATAAACACTTGAGGTGACATATGCCTCAATTACCCTGATTTGATTAATTCACATTATATGCTTATATCAAAAATCACATGTACCCTATAAATACATACAACTATTATGTACCCACAATAATTAAAAATTAATATATATATAATAGAGCCAATATATGTGAATTGCCTTCCAATATATATGAATCTAGCCTGAGTTTAAATGTCTGTAGCGAGTGCCACACTATCTTTGCATTTCTCAAATATGCTGAGAACTTGCATTAAAATTGGAGGACATGAGAGAAGGGAGATAGGGGAGCTCACTAAAAATTCCCCATACCCAGCGAATCTGTTTCTGGCCATAGAATAAGCCATTGGATACTCAACAGCCCCTCAGGGACCCCCGGAGAAGCTAGGGGTTAAATCAACCTCAGATCCCCCCCAACTCTCAGAGATTTTGGATCTATGAATTTGTCACTTACTCATTCAACAAACATTCTTTGAGACCTGCTTTGTGTAGGCATTGCACTAAGTATACAGAGATGATTCAGATCTTTCTGTCCTCAAAAAGCACACAGCTGAAAACATGCAACAAAATAGAATATGGTAAGTGCTGAGACAGTGCCTGGTACTCTTTATAGACACCACAGGTGGGAGAGTGTCTGAAAAGCAATACAGAAAAATGCAGTGGAGCGTGGAGCTGAGCAAGAGTTTTCCAAGTGGCGAATGAGAGAAGGGCATTCATACCACAAAGATAAAAGGTGTGAAGGTCATGACTCATGACCTTGCTCATCAACAGCTACCAGGAAAAGAAGAGTAACACAAAGCTGGGAAAGGACAAGGCCAATGGGAGATGATGGCACTTTGAGAAGAGCATGTGGACTTCTCAGAGGGATCCAGCCCCACCCACAATGAGACTGACAACCACCTTGGGGTCTCAGACAGCTCAAACACATCTGGGGAAGGCAGTCATCTGCCCTTCCCTCAGACTAGCAGGTGGCACAGCCACGGCCACCCCAGCCCAATGGCCAAAATGTAGAACACATACTATAGAGCCAGGGGAGGGAGGGAGGAAGGTTATCTCTGGTCTCTCTGCAGCCTGGCAAGGGAGAAATGGATAGGAAAGCTAAAAAGGAATATGCAAACAGAATTGAGATGAATTACTTAAATCGAGTCTGCTTTGCAATTTCACTGGCATTCTTTTCCCTTGTATTTCTCTGGCAAGTCCTTGCATTTTGTTTTGTTTGGAGATTTGTACAGCCTCCCTTTTTGTGAGGAGTAGGACAGCTTAGCAGTAGCACTGCTTAGGACAGGCGGTGACTGGGTATATTTTGGAACGCATGTTGTCTTGATGCCTGCTGAACACTGGTCAGTGCCCTTAGTGACAAAATAATGGAAGGCCCAGATTCTCCTCCTGCTTTTCCAGGGCTCACGGGAAGATGCTCAGGCTCTTGAGACTCCAAAGGGGACACAAAAAGAGAATAAGGGCACTGGATGGGACCCTTGAGAAAAAATGCCTCTGAATTTGAGGTGAAGGTCATTTTGCAGAACTATTTCTCCTGAAAATACTACTGCTAATTGTTATGGGATGTAGGTTGTTACAGTGACAGCTTTAAGAGATGTGGGTGGGGGCTTAACCTATGTAGACGAGTCTCCATATGAAAAAAATTTCCTTCAAACTGGGTTTGAGACATTTCCATATCTTACATCTGTGGTGTCAGGGCGCCACATAAGGTTATTCAATCTTCTAAAATGCTATACGCCAGATGGCCTTTGTATCCACTGCATCATCCTGTGGACACGAGGGATACCACAGCCACCAAGAAGGAACGGATGTGAGGAGACGGGGAAGGAAGGTTGAGATTTATAACAGACATCACAAAAAGAAAGACAGTAGAAGCTCTGGGGTTAACAGCTTTTTGTCTCAAATGGGAAATGAGATCAGAGGGGCAAGCCACCTATTAAAGATGGAGACACTAAGACCCAGATAGGACAGGTGACTCTCCCAAGGTCATGAAGCAAGATATGCTAAAGCCAAGACAGACCTCCTGAACCAGCTGTTCCCACTGAAAAAAACGAGCTTCTTTCTTCTTTCCGCATCCTGCCATTTTGGCCCATGACCACAAAGCTCACCTTGGCTATGATGCGGCACAAGGGCGCCCCCTCCTGGGTCAGGCTGAACAGGTTCCCTGTGGTGGACTCCATGGTATAGATATTGTCCGAGGCATCAATTTTTCTCACCAGTGCCTAACAAGAGAGAGAAAAGTCAGCTGGTTACTCACCCTCCTGTGCTCTGTGATCATCTTATTACCAGTGGTTCCTAATACTATGCTCCTAATAGCCCCTCTGGAATCTATAATCCTGCCCCATCCACTACCTCTCTGTGGGGTCAATGAGGTTCCACGTTTGGGAAAGACATGAGTCAGGGTGAGGTCTCAGCTACAAGTCAGAGACATGGAATAATTTCAAACCCTTGAGGCACGGGCAACAAATTTGCCCTGCCCCCGCCAATCAGAAAATCAGCTCTCAACATTGATAGGTTCAGTAAATACCATTTTGTTGTGCTCCTGGCTCCTAATGCAAACAGAAACTGTCAGTTAAATAAACAAACCATTGAGTAGAAGTTGAAGCAAACAGTGAGTTGCTACAGCTATGACCAAAAAAGGTGCTCATTTTGCATGGTGATTAGCCAGTGGTGAACTCCAGTTGAGTTATGGGTTTAGAAGTTAAGTCAGGAGAAATACTCGATAGTAGCTTACTGCTTGGGGGACATTTGCTGGGACAGTTGCACTCCACGGTAGCTTACTGCTTGGCTGTACAGCCAGGCCAAAACAGCAACACTGGAATCCTATCAAAGGGTGGGTGGCTCAGTGAAGAATGCCATTCTGATCAAGGCTGAAAGAGCTAAGGCTAGTGGTGAGAGGGGCTGGGAATGACTGAACATACAACCAAGGGAGGCCCAGGGAGGAAAACAAATGGAAGATTCATTAACAAATAAGATATGAAGATTATTCCTGGAAAAGGTAAGCTAATTTCTGGGAAAAAGTCTTTCACGTATCTTGAAACCACTTCGTAATCAGCTATTTGCTTTGGAGCATTTGATTCATTGATTATAAATAATTCCTACCTGCTGATTAATGCCAGATGCTCAAGTTTGTCCTGGGAGGTGTGGAGATAGAGACTGGGGGGAGCTGCCTTTGAGGGCTTCACACAGGAAGCTGGGCGCTGTGAGCGGCCACTTGTTAGTTTCAGTTACCATGTTTATTTTAAAATATTAAGACTGGTTTGTTTTTAATTAAACACTGGTGTTACAGAGAAGAGCAATTTAGACACTCAAG
This sequence comes from Indri indri, assembly GCA_004363605.1. Lineage (NCBI taxonomy): Eukaryota > Metazoa > Chordata > Mammalia > Primates > Indriidae > Indri > Indri indri. The sequence continues at coordinate 81,863 of RJWJ010002241.1, forward strand.
AGCAACACTTAGAGCAACTGAGCCTTTCTTTGCCTCAGTTTCCTCATCTATAAAATGGTATAAGTAATAATGTCTGTCTTTTAAGGGGGTTGTACCCCTTTCTTAAGGTTGTCAATATATACATAAAGGACTTCTAAAGATACCTGCCAAGTAGAAGCAAAATAAAATTGTTAACAGTTATGATTTTGTGATCTTGAGCAATTGAGATAAACTCCCTATACCTCAGTTTCCCCATTTGTAAAATTATTACAATTAAGGAGGTTTGAGGCTCAAGGCAAATGGTTCTCCCTTTTTTCTTCTTTATTCAAACTCATGGAATTATTCACACACACAGCATGCCAGTCCTCCGTAGAGCAGTCTAAGATTAAGTATGTGTTTAATCAAACTACGTTAAATACAAAAATTATTCTCTAAGTTGATAGATGCCTCTTGTGAGAGATTCAACAAAAAGTAAAATTAATAACCAAGATTTGTCACTACAAATCTCTGTAATGATCACACTTCTTAGAACCCTTCCCCATCATTACCGTAAGCAGCCACACATGTGATGCTAACGCTCACATGAAAATGCAGATTTCATATATTGGGGTCCTGTACCTAAATGATAATTACCTAATGTTCCTGATTAGTGTTTGCACTTGAAGCAAATTAGCATTACATTAAACAATTCAAACCCAATGTCTTTTGCAATCAGCTGCTAATATTAGACAATTTAAATTGGAGAATAATTTCATGTTAATATCTATACACATATATACAGTAATTACACCTCAGCTATGTCTCCGTGAATCAGACCTCTGACAAAGGAAAGTCGTAAGCATCCTTTCCACGGCATAAATCTGTGATACGAGATTAAAGGCACCACTGAAATCTTCAAGGCCCTAAATATCACAATTATGTCAGGACTGGATGGAAGGGGCCTCAGAAATCTCTTGTCCAAACGTCATTTCACAGCCAAGGAAACTGAGACATAGTCATGACCAAGGTCACACATGTGATCCAGGGTGAAGCTGGGCCCTGACCCCTGTGAATCCAACTTTCAATTTTTAAAAGTTGGTGAATCCATTTCCTTGAATGATGGTGGCAAGACCCCACCTGGAAGCGTGGAGCTGGAAGCCTCAAGGCTCTCACTAAAAGGGGAGTGGTTCTCCCTCCCAGGGGCGTCCCAGTCGCATCCTACACTGTGTGGTGTGGTGGTAACCAGAGCTCCTGCAGCAAGAGGCATAGCTGACTGGGGCCCCTGCTGCTGCTGCTGTCCCTCTGGATCTCCCCTATGCCCTTGCCAAGGCCACATCTCTCCCGAGCCTCTCCCAGCTGTGAGTGAGCACAGCAGGACTGTGGGACCTCTAACAGGCGACTTCGGCTTGATTTCCTGTATGAGCCTCTTCCTTCCTCCTTTTCTTTCTCAGGTGTCAGACCTGCAGTGTGGCTTTCCATGCCTGCTTCTGCTTCCTCCCCTTCCTGCTTCACAGGAGTCGCCTATCTAATCCTATCACAGTGACTTCCTCAAAACAATGCAGTCAAAAAAGTCAAGGTTTTTTTTTTTTTTTTTCCTTCAGGAAATCATGGAGAAATTAGAGACGTTTCAAAAATATGCCTCTCTCTATATCATGAGGAGAGTGGTGAAAGAATGAAAACAAAATTAAGGAAGATAGACTGAGGCTGAATGACAAATATTTTCTTAAAAGACAGACTAGGCAGATCTGAAACAAACAGACAAAAAAATAAGATCCTTGCAGAGCAGGAGAAAGGGATAAAAAGAAGCTAAGGAGATGCATGCAGCCTAACCGCTCTACATAAGGCATTAGAAAAGAAGGATGTATTTTTAATTGTTCCTCCATCAGAAAGAGTGACTGAAACCCAGTGAAATCTATCAGAAGGGAGGTAAACTCTCAAAGAGCAGGCTGGAATGAGTCTCTCAGAAGGAGCCAGGGAAATATCGGGAAGCCCCTTCCTAAAGCTCTAGATAGAGAGGCCATAGTTAGACATCTATGCGAAGGGGTTGCATAAAATGTGGGCAGACTTGACAGGGGTAGTAGATTACAGATAGCTACTGATTCTTTTCTACTCCTCCCATAGACAGATGAGTTCTAATTCTCCTCCCCTTGAGTCTAGTTAGCCTTAGAGCCTTGCTTGACCAATAGAAGCCAGCACCTGGCAAAAGTGATGGCCTAGGACTTTCAAGGCCAGGTCATAAGAAGACTTGATGCTTCCACCCCGGGCATCTTGGAATACTGTTTTTGGAGCCCTCAGCTGCCAGATAAGAAGTTTGATAACTCTCAGACTGTCAGGCTGGAAAAGCCATGTGTAGGATCCCTGTCAACCCTCTCTGCACTGAGACCAGCCTTTCAGCCACCACTCCAAGGCACCAGACATGTAAGTGAAGCTGTCTAGGACTCTGAACCATCTGCCGGCTGAACGTTACCTCTATTGATGCCGCATAGAATGGAAGAATTACTCAGCCTAGCCCTCCCTGCTTAAATTCTTGACCCTTAAAATCATGAGATATGATAAATACAGCTGTTGTTGGATGTTTTTTCATTATGGTTTAAGAGAGCTCTGGAACATAAGAAAAGGCTACAGAAATCAGCATGAACTATTCGAAGGATTACTGCATAAATTTCCAAGTGACAGTTTTTGGAAGTGGGGACACATTTCCTGTGTCCTAAGAGAACATGCTGGAGAAATGCATGAATTAGGACTCTGAGGGAACATAAAGACTGGGCATACTGAAGAGAAAATAATAATTGAATCCAGGTTTGGATTAGCTATTCATCAGATGGGAAAATACCTCCTGGGTGGGAATACCCAATTTAGGAAGGTAAATGTGGATAAGATCAGTTAGAACTGGAGGCTTTTGGCAGGCCCAGAACATAACTGATTTTATTTCTCTATAAGGGGAATCCCCAAGTCTAGAAGCGATTGCTGGGAAAACAGAAGAATATGCTAGAAAGCAAATGGAAATAAAGCTGCTCAGATCTCTAGTTGCTGCATTCACTCTGTGAGTTGGAGAAGGAAAGATACACACGTGAAAAGGAGTTTAAACCCTTAGAAACTGAACTGAGTCTCTCTGAAAGGAGTAGGAAATTAACAGGAAAGAGAACACTGGAGGGATAGTTCATTACTGCAAAAAAAGATGTAGCAGAAAGAAATACTACTCAAGGCTGGAATATTCAAAAGGCATAGAAAGATGCTATTTTGAGAAGCACCTGGCAGAGGGACAGTTTCTCTCCAGGACTATGGGTTCAGACATCAGGAGCATCAATAGTGGCCTCAGTTCAGGTATCTGCCAACGGTGATTCCTTCAATGCAGCGAGTGTGGGAAAACCTCTCTAGCAGATAGGGGTCTTAAGGCCTAGGCAATTCTCTGGAGTAAGAGACAGGGACCATAGCCATCGTTATATAGAACTAGAAGTACCTCTGTATCCTATGTCAAAAGAGTTTTTTCTTATTTAGCTCTAAAAAAAAAATTTGAAAAATACGTGACTCTTTGCACATTTTCAATTTGGTAGCTAAAATTGTATACCATAAGTTTAAAAAACAAAGTTGGAAAGAATGTAATTTCCAGCAGATTGTAAATATTGACATAAAGTAAAACCATTACATCACTCTTTCAGATGTGTTCAATGGAATCTAAATACCAAAACAACTTGATACCAGCATGACGTATTTAAAAATGCATGAATAATCTCTTTCTTTAACATTTTGCATCTTTTCTTTTCATCACTAAATTTATATCTCATTTCAATTTTCCCTCAGAATTTTACCTTAATGAAATACATTTAAGTTTTAAAGTGTTTTATTGATCACCCTTATCATGCTTATCATTGAAATTTGAAATTTTATTTCCTGTTACTATAAGACTCCAAGTGATTTTTTAAAAATATTTTCATGGTTGAGTTATTGTTACAATTATTATCAGTATAATTGGTCAAAACTAAATAGGTTATAAATTTTGATTAATAATTTTAAATCATAAAAATTAAAATTTTATTATAAATATATCTCATGATGAGATGAATGGGTCTTTTTATTGTTTTTAGGTTTCCTAATTCATTTATGTATTCATGATTGAATATTGATTTAATGCTGTATTTTTAGATGTAAACTCTGAAAAATTTTGCTCCCATAAATCAAAAGAGAGGAATGGGAGGAGTTTGTGTAGCTACGTCTCTCAACCCTTTGGGCACCTTCTGAGTTATGTAATCATGTAGTGATCTATCATCAAACATTATTTTTAATGATCTAGCAGCTGATAACTCCTCTAAATCAGTCCTCCTCTAAATTGCTAAAAGCAAAGAATTGGAAACTGCTTGACTTGCAAAAGCATTTGTTACCCAATCATTAGAATCATTCATTCACTTTCTCAATTTCTGGGAAAAATTCTGAAAGTACTTTACCGAGACTTATCAAATAACTATTAATTATAACCATTATTTTTTTAGTTAGAGAACCTTGGGTCACCCAAATTATTCAGAAAGGATTGGGAAAATCAAAATAGTATTAATTTCATTGCCAATACAACTTTTAATAAAATAGTTTTGCTTTTCAAATATATTTTATCAAAACTATGAAGTCACAGCTTTTGCTTATTCGATTTATAGGAAATAACCACCTATACTCTAATTGGCAAAGAAAGTCCTTTTAGCCAGCAAAATGAGCCAACTCGGACTCAACTGTCTCTCAATAAAGACTTCACTTCATTTGTAATTTAAAATTTTTTATATGTATTTTAAGAAATGCTAAAAACATGGACAAATAATTATGAAAGCCATTCTCTAAGGGAAAATGTTAAAAACTGTCAATATTAAAATAAAGTAGACCTACAATAAAACTTGATTTATTTGCATATGTTATAAAGCCAAAATAAAACAATTTATTGAATTTGAAATAATGCAAAGTAATATGTAGCTAACATTCTAAGTTAATTATAAATCTAAGATAGGATAAAAGACATGGTATTCCTTCACTAAGTAGCTGTATATATGTATTAAAGTTTGGTGTTCATTTTTAGGGAATAATTAAATAAGAACTGAGAATTTAAAAATTATAAATAATTGCTTAATTTTGGTGACTTTTATGATCAAACTTTCCTATGTATTTAAAGAAGGAAAAAGGTATATACTGCCTAAATCTAATTTGTCCAGCTGCTAACAATTAATTGTGTCTTTCATTAACAGGAAGTAGAAAGTAGTATAAATATTTCAAAAAATATCTTGACAAAATAGACTTCCAATGCTTTCTTAATGTACATCAAATATGAAAAAAATCATATAAAACTTGCATCTATATTTTATCCAATATACTTTGAAAAATTTGGTCATTCTCAAAAACATTCCACTTATATTTAAAAGAATCAGTATCATTAACCTTTAGAATCTCTTCAAAGATACTTTTCAGCAAATGTCACATCCTAGGAATGAGTATGAAAAATAGCTGAAAGGGATAACTTGCACTTAAACATGTTCCCTAAAAAGGCCTTTTTCAGCATTTGAAGAGTCCTATCAGTGCTCTCTTTGCTCTGGCCTAAGGAGAATGTCCCTCTTTACACTATTTGCGAATAAATGGATGGAAAGGATAAAATAAATTGGAAACTTTCAAAACCACCCCTCCAACCACACACTCTACCATATATCTGAACTCAGAAAATCCTCACACTGGGAAAAAAACACAATTTCTAATGCTTCTCTCAACATAAATATGTATAAAGCACGGAAATAATTCCTGGAGACCTAAGGGTTTTATGGTTCGTGAGTCAAGGCTGTTCCTTTGGTCCCCCACTCCCATCTCATGGTTTTTGCACAGCAGGGCAATGCACTAGAAGATTCTGGATGGATGAAGAGTATGCCTTTCTTTTGGAAAGTAACAGAAGGGCTATAGAAAACTCAGTGTATTATTTGGAAGATCGTTTTTAAGAAAGAAAACAAATGAAATTTTTATTTTTTTTTTTTAACCATGCCCACTCAGCAAGGAATTGAAAATTGAAGATCTGGAAATAGATTTCCTTAAAATAATATGTGCTTGCATTTCTCTTGGGAAATCTTTGGGAACCACGGAAATGCAATGCATTCAAAGTAGTTTGAAGACCACTGGTCTAAGTCACTGCAAGGAGCCCAAATCAATGCAGCCTAGTGTGGCAGAAACACAGGGCTTAGAGGGAGCTAGAAATCAAGACGTTTTGAATATGCTAGATGGGAAAGAATGCAAATCAAGCAAGTCCTTGTACAGAAGTTGCAAATGCCTGACTTTGCAGGAAAGAGAGAAGGTTTCGAATGCCCTTCAGTGAGAAAGGAGACATTTTTCTCCCATATATGGTGAACACAGTACCACAATCAACCTACGGTGGATGCATTCCCCCAGTCTGTGAGTGTTCACAAATCTTTGTGGAGTATGAACACCTGAAATAAGCTGACTGGCATCCTGCCAACGCTGCAACCAAGACAGTCTCAGCCGCCCATCCTCTTTTCCTCAGCTACAGATGAGTGATGAGTGTCCGTTAAGGCCTTTGAGCCTGGGACAAAATGTCGACTGGAATTCCTGTCCTGGGGTTGAGGCTTGGCCTATTTTAACTTTCTGTGAGCACAGGGGGAGTGCTGTGATATTACACTGTGTCCGATATTAAGGGCTCTTTGGACCCTTTCATTTGTGGTTGGGAAAGACCAGTACAAAGTGAGAAATCCTGAGGGACCCCCCTCCCGTTCCTATAGAGACATCCGGGACTGCAGCCGCTGAGGGAAACACAACTCCCCACACCCGGGAGGGGGCCCTCCTGGCTGAGAAGAACAGAAGAAGAAAATTGATGAGATTATATTAAAAGGATTCAGTTTTGTTTTTCTTTTACTTTATTTTCTCCCAGGGAACTTTAAAATGGGATGGGGGCTATATTAAAATTTTGGAAATCTTCATATTTCTTAGTGGGTGAGTATGTCTGGATTCTCTTTTTGTTGCCATTTAATCTCGCTGCAGCCTCTGCTTACCTATATCGGACAACATGGCTGAGCAAAATCTGAGAGCTGGAAACAGAACAGGAAGCCAGTTTTGAGCTGTAGTTGCAAAACTTCCTTAGAGTTCACTTAATGACCATAATGTTATGAGTAATTTCTGAGCCTTCTAGAAGCAAAGTCTAAATTGTCCATGCTGCCTTCAAAAGGATCCACAAAAGCAGTCGAGGTTGTTATGTGGGAGGACGGCTTTGTGAAGGTGAGAAAGGACTTCCCCACAGACAGCGGACCTCCCCCAAGTGACCCAGCCACACTCTTGCCAAGCCGCAGCCTGGGTGGGGTTTCAGCAATGCCACCTATGCTGGTCTTGCTCCCACCCCTCCCTCTCACCTCACTGAGAGGGGAGGGAAAAGCTATCTCACTGGGCAGTTTGGAAAAACGACTGAGTATGCTCAGCTTAGTGTCTCCCTCTCTTCTCTCAGGAAGGTCCTTCTGGTCTGACCTCTGTCATGGGATAGGTGCTTGTCCCTCAGGTGAGGCCTGAGATTGTCCAGCTCTGCCTCGGACAAGGAGGAGAAATTTAGTTGTAAGATGAAATTTTAATAAGCTCTCTTAGCCACAGAGCCAAAGCTATGCTCCCCAATTAGTTTTATTAGAATAAAGATGATATTTAAACTAACACAAAAATTATTGACTCAGTGAATAAGTGAATGAACATAATACCTATCCACATGAAGCTGATCAAAGATTGAAACAAAAATTTGTTCAATAAAGAGTCCCCTAAGTTGTCTTCAAGTAAATCAATTTTTATAAGTCAAGTTTTCTCCCCTTACCTCTCACATGGCTAATCCTTTATTCCCATGTAGACTAATCATCACTGCTCATTAATTTCCCATTAGTGGCCCTTAACATTTAAGTCTTAAAATTTTCCCTCCCCACAAACTAGTTAAATTATCTTAATAAACAATTAGGAGATTAGGAGGCTTCTTCAGCAAAGCTTGGTACTGGTTTCTCTTAAGGCAGAGCAGGTCTCTAACGAATAAAGCAGACGGCACAATCAGGAGACTGCCACCAATTACCCATGTGTTATCCTGTTTAGCCCTAACCACAGCCCACTGTAGAGGTGAGTATACCAGGGGTCAGAGAAATTAAATAACTTGCCCAAGTTTGCATAGCCAGTAAGTAGCAGTCTGGATTTGAACCCTGATATGCCTGCCAACTCTATGCTGAGTCCACTATCTCATAATGCCCACATTCATAGAATTAAATACCATGAAGATTGAAGAAACCTTACAAGTCATTCAGCCCAACCTCCATCTTCTACCTATGTCCCCCCAGCCATGGCTCACCCATCTGAGTAATGGGGAGTTCCTAAGGCAGCCCCTTCCATTGTTGGGCGGCCCTGTTGCTTCACAAACTTCTTTACACATGGGATATTCTGTAGATTTGATCCACCGGCCGTAGGTCTGTCTTCCCTTTTGGGGCCCTTAAGCACAGAACCTTGTAGGTAGCAGAGTGCCCAACCCTAGATTAAACATCCCTGCTTCTCCCAGCTATTCCTCACAAACTGTGATCTTCAGCCCCTCCCCATCCTCCTGGGAACTTCCTCTGAGCACAATCATTGTCAATCACCCACCTAGGGCCTGGAACTGGACATAATATTCCAGGATGGGGCAGACCTGTACAGAATAGTGTGAGATTATCACTGCCCTCACTCTAAGGAATATGTCACCATATACTTGTGTGTGTGTGTGTGTGTGTGTGTGTGTGTGTGTGTGTGTGTGTGGTGGGGGAGAAGATTGCTCCTACATGGCTTCCTAGTGCTCAAAGAATATTTCCCAAATTGCATTTCCCGAAATATCAGCAACTCAGAATAAGTAAATAGGCACTTTAATAATAATAATTTGAAAATTTCATGACCTATAAGTTTGGAATATACTGCTTAACATTCAATGCCAGGTACTGTTCTGGTCACTAGAGATGTATGCATGAACAACACACAAAAAAATCCCCATATATGGAAGCTACAAGTCAGACAAGAAACACTGTGAGTGTGTGAGGACCTTTTGGAAGATTTGCCATGCAGAATGGCACATCACAGGAAAAGTTCTGATGCAAAGAAATAGAATCAATTTCATTTACATCAAGATGTCCCAAATATAGGATCCTGGTATAATTACTAGCATCCTAGAGAACAGTATTTGAGTCACTAGTTTAGTAAATACATGCTTACATCACTGAACACAAATTACCCTGCCTCCAGCCAATATACTTTCTGATGTCACTGCTGTCCTGTATGGAAACCTTCTAATGTAAAAAGAAGCTAAAGATCAGCCAAAAAAATATTATGAGTATAGCAAGCTCAGCCCTTAGGAGGGCTTAGATGACACCATGGGACATGCTAGCAGGGAAGGGGGCAAGCACCAGGAAATGAAACAAGTATACAGATGAATAGAGGACAAAACTCTGCTGACCCCACCAGGGGAGGGAGGCCCATGGGGGACCAGATTCTAACAGAGGAGTAGCTGATCCTGCTCCGCTCCCTGGCCAGGCTTCAACAACCTTGGTGGTCAAACCTGGCAGTAGAGCAGGAGACAGCCCAGGAAGTAGGAGCACCAGATAAGGAATTCTACCCTGAACAAGGTCAAAATGAAGGAAAACCAGAATGGATCCAAATACACAGCCCAAAAGGCAAAGCAGGCTTTTAGCAGGCCAGGGAGCTTTTCCCAGGATCTCAGGAACTACAGCATCAAAGACACCCTACCTCTTTGCTCCCTGGTAGAAAGAGCTGATGACTAATTCCAAACCCGGCTGGATTTCATTGACAATCCAACTTAACACTTCCATTTCAGCCCTTTTAAGTGAACCTGGAACTTCCAGGCAGGTGGTTACAAAACAGGAATGAAGAGAGGCAGCCGGCCGCTGTACCCCTGCTCGACATTCCTCCAGGACCCCCGCCCCACCGCTAACTTGAATATTCCTCGCTCACCACTTCCTCGATTTCTTCACCTATTTTGGTCCCCATGTCCTGTGGGTCCCTCTGGACTTGATGGTTCAGTTTGGGGTGGAAGCCCCAGCTTGAACCATCACCTGCCCTTACCTGTGATGTCAACATTCACTCGTCAGTATTAAGTGCCTGCCCCAGGGCCCCAGCCTTAAGCCATCCCTCCCCTGTGTCTCTGTCAGGCAGGACAGGGAGAGTGGCCTTGGAGGACCTTTCTGTGGTTGGGAGGGTGAGAATGCCTGCGACCAGCTGCACTGACAAGGGGTGCAGGCCCTGAGGGAGCCAGGAGTGTGGACCGAGGCAGGACGGGCAGGTGGGTCAGCCCAGAAGGGCCGGAGTCCTGAACAAAATGAACCAAATGCTCAGGAAGCAAAGAAAGGAAACTCTGGGCTTGGCAGAGAGGCTGAGTTTGGAGAGAAGCCAAGATGGAAAGGGATTTGTTATTTGTGGGAAGCTTTTATTTGGTGGTGGGAAAAGAATGGCGAGTATGTAACACACTATTTCTGTAACTATAAATAACATGCAAATACATTTCATAATGAGAACCTTATGGAATCTGCTTTACTGGGAGGCTTCTAAAATAGCGAAGGGCAAGGGAGGGCAATAACATGTATTTAACCCGCACTCCGTGCTAAGCACCTTCCATGTGTTTTTGCTTAGTCCTGTCACTTTTCTCCTGGGGAAGGTTTCTCAATTTATAGATGAGGAAAACGAAGCTGAGAGAGGTTAAGGAGCTAGACCAAGGTCCCATGGTGAACCATCGTCTGAAAATAGACCTGTCAGGCTCCAAATCCCTCCCTGTCTTTCTAAAATAAAGCATGAGCAGGGGCCTAGAGGCAGGGGCAGGACTACAGGACCTTTCTAGATTCTTCTCTGTTACCAGGATTTCCAGAATTGGCTTATTCCTGGGAGGTACCATAAGTCTTTCGGAATACTAAGATCCATTGGGTACACTATGAACAATAACTCAACAGAGAAGATTTAGGGTGGTGGGGACAATATTGAAAGTGTAATTGGGAGATGCCAGGCTCTGCCACCACCTTGCTGTGTGACCTTGAATAAGTCCCTCCCCTCTCTGGGCTCCAGTTTTCACATCTGCGAAATGAAGAGTTGGGTCAGACGCTCAGGAAGCCTCTGCCCAGCTCTGCAGCTTTGTCTTTCAGATGCTGGAGTTGATTTGGTGGTCTGAGCAGGATGCTTCCCAAGAAAGGCCACTTCAGCAGCTTCCCCCAGCCTGGCTCAGCCCCTTCATCCCCCTCTCCCCCCAAGGGTCCCCCCGACACCCTTCTCCACAGCCCGACCTGCACTGACCTGCACCTCCCGTGTCAGGGCCAGCTCCAGCAGCTGGCCAAAGTGCTGGCCCAGGGTGCTCAGGGTCTCACTCACGCAGGCCTTCATTGACTTCAGGACATGCTCGTTCTCCACCTGGAGGCACCTAGGGAGAAGGAACCCTGGGGTGAGCCACTGGGAGGGGCACGTGGTCCTCACAGAGCCATTGCAGGGACCAGACCTGGGCCTGCTCTAGGCCTGGGGTTGGGGTGGGGGTCAGAGAGGTGGGAAGCCATGGGGGTCAGGGCGGTGCTGCAGTGCCAGGTATCTCCAGTGCTTGCCCTAAAGGCATATGGCAATGTCTGCAGCCCTTGAGGATTTTCTTCCCAGACAGAAAAACAGAGGGGGATCTGGCTCAAATTTACCCCTGTGGCCTGAGAACGTTCCACCCAGGAAAGCCAAAGACCCCATGGAGTCCCAGGGGATGCCAAGATCCAGGTTCTCCCTGCAGAACATGGGGGCTGGGGAAGTGTCAACACACACCCAGTGTGTATACATGTGAGGTTGAGTGTGTGTATGTGTCTGAGTGTAAACTTATGTATGTTTATGCATGCGAAACATGGAGAAGAGGGCGTGGGTGTATTGCTGTGGTTGTATGAGTGTGTGTTTATATACCTGTGTATGAGCAAGCGAGTGTCTGTGAACATCTGTGTCACAAGTATGTGTGTATAAGGGTGTGCGTGTCTGCTTTCACCTTGCCTGGACTCTTGTCTTGACTTTGGGGACCAGGGAGCCTTCCCAAAGCTGTGGGAAACCTTTTCCTTGTTAACCAACTCCTCAAAAATCCTCTTTCTTCCTATGCCCAGCCCTCTCCTCTGCCTTCTACCTTATCCCTAAGGCCAGAAAACGGGGCAGAAAATTCCAAGGGAACCTTTTAAGGTTTCTGATAAAAGTCAGGAAAAGGAAACCCCTAAACTATCACCAGTTCTCCCCACTCTCACTCTCCCTCTGGGAGAAGGTGCCAGCCCCGTCCTCTGTTGCAGGACGGGCTGGCAGACCCCGGGAGACCCAAGATCCAGATTTACCTCTCCGTGACTGCTGAGAGCTCTGAACATTTCTCCATTAGCAGCTTCTCAATCTGTAGAAAAGGAGATCAATTTTATTCAATTCAATAAGCATTGATTGAGGACCAGCTGCTGTGCCAAGCACTCTGGGGCATGAAGAGGAAGAATCAAGTTATCCGACCTGGGGAACAGGCACACGATCTATAACACAGTGTGATGCGGGTAGCAAAAGAGATCGTTGTCAGCTGCTTTGGAAGTATAAGGAAATAAAACTGAGCAATTAGTTATGCTGGGGGATCTGGGACTCTTCAGACAGGAAAAGGCATTTTAGCTGGGTTTTGAAGAATAAATAGAAGTTTACTGTCTGCAAAGCAGAGGAAGGAAAAGTTTGAGGCAAAGGGTAAAGCACGAAGGTGAAAAGTGAATGACAAAGGAAAGAGAGAAATAATGATAAGGGAGATTGTCAATGGTTCACTCTGGGCTTTGAGAAGAAAATTCAACGTCATGAGCTGTGGAATCAGAAAAGCTGAGGTTGAATCCTGTTCAGACCATTCACTGTACAACTTTGGGAAAGTTACTCAGCCTCTCGGAACTTCCGTCTCCTCATCTGTAAAATGAGGATAATAATACTAACTGATATTTTTAATCAACTGCTTTAAATGTTTTACATGGAACAACTCATTTAGTCTTCACAATGAATCTATAAAATAAATGCTATTATTACACTCAGGATGAAGGAACTGGGGCAAACCTAAGTTAAGTAACTTGCCAAGGTCCGCACAGCAGAGCTGACATTTGAACCCGGGTAGCTGGCATTACAGTTAATATACTTAACTGTTGTGCAGCTTCTCACAGTGGTGGTGCCTACATCACAGGTTGTGCAGGTTAAATGGGATACGTGTAAAAACACCTAGCACAATGTCACACATTAGGTACTCAATAAAAGTCCTTACTGTCTTTCTTCCTCATTTTATTGGAAGAAAAGGGAGGCTCCTGAGGGAGGAAAGGCGCAGACTCCACACAATTCAGACCCACTCTGCTTGAAGGCATCTCCACTCCCAGAACCCACCCACCCCCATCCCAGGCAGCTGACCTGGCCCATTTCCTGCGAGGAGCTCCTGCTGACAGCGCTGTACTCGCTGACCATGGAGCGGGCGTGACAGGTGAGACGCACACTCATGCTGTGCACGCGCGCCCAGCGGTCCTGGGCCAGCTTCTGCCCGATCCTGCGCAGCTCAGTGCTGATGACCCAGCCCCGCTTGAGCAGCAGCTGCAGGGGGTCTCCCGGGCCAGGGCCGCCTGCCAGGATGAGGTCACCTTGTGCATCCTCCTCCAGGCTGATGGGCTTCGCCTGCAGGACACACATGCACTCACACTCGGTCATAAGCTTCAGGTCCTCCATCCAGCGCTGGACTGAGTCCACCTGCATTAGGTGCAGCCTGCAACCGGGAAACAGCACCAGGATGACTATCAACACTCCACGATTTCCATTCCAGGCCATCCGATGTTTACTAAGCACCTACTACATGCTCAGCACTGTTTCTCCCATTCATGAACTCACTTCTGGTTATCTCTATCTTACAGATAATAAGCCTGAAGCACAGAAGTTTTGAGGGCAGGTGACCAGACGGACAATAAAGTCTGACAGAGTAGTAAACGATCTTTACAATAAGGGGAAACTAGAAATAGCCTAAATATCATATAATAGTTACTTTAAGTGAGCTATGCTATAGCTACATGGTTATATAGTATCGGCTTATTTAAAAAAATGCTTCCCAAAAGTTTAAAGCAAAGAAAAATGTATATGCTAGTAAAGTGGAGAATACAGTATGTAAAAAATCTAAATGGAAACACACAATTATGATAATAAAAAGATTTTTAAAGCTATGTCCAAAAAAAATATTTAAAGGAAAGGCGTTCAAATGCTAAAAGCTCTTAATGGGTTGTAAAATGAAAGGCTTTTTTCTTTTTTTTAATATTTCTTTAATTTCCAAATTTTCTGTTGTGAGCACGTGTATTACTTTTATAATGGAAGAAAATTAACTTTATTTAGTACAACAGCATGAGCACATAGATTAGATCCTAACATCTTAATCAAATAAAAATCACTCTAAAATTCACTTGGTCAAATAAAAGTTAGTAACAACAGCTCATGAATGAAGCATTGAGCATTTGTCGAGGGCCTTATATTTAATATCATGTAAGTGCCAGGCATTGTGGGAAAAGTAGAGATGAAGATGTCAAGTCTCTACTCCCAAGGAGCTTTTGATCTACCTAAAGAATCAAGAGAAACTAATGAGAAGTGAAAAGACAACTATTAGGTGTCAATTAAAAATAAAATTTAAAAAACAAAACAAGACAAGACAATAATGGATTTTGCCATCATTTTGTAACAGAAGACATGCACAGTTAATGATTAAGGCTGAGCTCTACTCCCTTTGTTTTTGGCTTGTAATAGCCTTCTGATTAGTGTTTCTGCCCTAATCTTAGCTGCCTCAAGCATTCTGTACATACTACCAGTTCATTCACTCATTCCCCAGCTGTGCATTCTGTGCCTACCATGTGCCAAGTATTATTCTAAGACAGGCTATAGCAGCAAACAAATAATCACTTCCATTGTAAAAGTGACATTCAAGTGAGGGGGCATTCAATTTTCAGAATAAATAAGCAATGCATATAACACATCGGAGGTAGTAAGTGCCAGGAAGGAGAAGAGAACGGGAGAGAAGGCTAGAGAGTGCGGGTGGCGGAAGGGGAGTGGGCATTGCCATTTAAAATAAGCAGATCTGAAAAGGCTCGTTGAGAAAGAGACATTTGAGCAAAGACTTGAAGGACATGAGGAAGGGAACCGTGTAGATATCTGGGCATAAATTGTTCCAGAGGAGAAAACAGCAAGTGCAAAGGCTCTGAGGCAGAAATGTCCTTGAGACATGTGAGGAACAGCAAGGAGACCAAAGTGGCTGGAGGAGAGCTAGCTGGGACCTGAATGAGTCAAAACTCCTGGGGCTGGGACAGGAGAGTTCCATGACCTGGCCCCAACCTCCCTCCCCGCAAGGCTCCCTTTCCATCTCCCCCGACCTCAGCACCCCTGCCATAAACATGCTCTCCACACTCCAGCTACACTCAACCTCCCCATTTCCCACACTCGCCGCTCTCTTTCACAATCTCCTGCGCCCTTGAACACTCAGTTCTCTCTCAGACTGAAATCCCCTTTCCTTCTTCTCTACCTGGCAGACTCCTACTCACCCTGCAAGGCCCAGCTCTCATGTCACTGCCTCTGAAAAGCCTCAGCTAGAACTCACCAGTTCCTCCACAGGGCCCCTGCGTCCTCTGTTGGAGCACTAATAACATTCTGTTGTCATCATGTCTGGCTTGTAGCCAGTGCCGACACATATCAGTTACTCTAAATGCAAGCCAGCGAATGCGTGGCTGAGTGCCAGGCACTTACTGGGATGCGTCTATACCTGTGCAGAAGACTTCATATGCCTCTACCACTCGTGCTGCCCAGAGAGTGCCCCAAGACTGACATGATAGGAAAGGGGACATAGAGGATGAAAAAACATATGATCACTGTGTTCTAGGGGCACATGACTGGGAGGCAAACTGACCTAGGGGCTGCTAGTCAGTCACACACGGACTCAGTCACTCCGCAAGCACTTTGCAGGGGACATCTGTTGCTTTGTCTTCTCAGCATCCTTTCTTCCCTCTTCTGTCAATTGCAGAGACAAGTTACATTAGCTACCTCCTGGGGTGGCTGCCCAAGCTCCAGCTGTTTCCTCCTCTTTGGGAAAAGCCCCTCCTCCCAAACTTAGGCATGGTCCACAAGTGGCCATGTTTGGGGCTGTGAAAACGTTCCTGGCTACAGTTGGTGGTTGATCCAGGGGTGGCTCCTGAACCAAGCTGCACTGATTCAATTCCTTCCCCCAAACTGTGAAACTTAGAACCAAGAGTCACAGAGACAGGAATGGTTGCACATGGGACATGTTAATCATGGCCACTTCACTTGTTCCATGAAACTCCAGGATCATCTGGGGAGTAGGAGGTAAGTCCAAGAGTTAATTTCTGTTGCTTATAACCAAAAGAACCTTTGCTAAAACACAAGTCCACAAATAACTAAGTGGAGTCAGTGCCCTCCCTTAGAGTAAAGGTCTTCTGGGAATTCAAGGGAAGAAGCTGTCCCTTCCGGGGGCGAGTCAGGGGAAGGTGCCGGAGGAGATGGTCAGAGAGCTAGCGAGGGTTTGGACAGGTCAGGACAATGGGAGCAAACTCCAGAGTGGGGCAGTCAAAGGGACAATGAGGAAGTCTCTTGGACTAGAGTCCCACATTCCAGAAGAGAGGGAGCCATGAGGAAGATAATCAGAAAGGTGGATGGGGGTCCTGATCGTGAGGAGCCTTGAACACCAGAGCAGGGCTGGGCATTTACGCTGAAAGCCCCGAGAAGCTACTGAAGGGCGGCAGGGCAGAGCAGCAGAGGTGGGGACTGGTGGGGTTGGAAGATGGCCAAATGGGACCAGCACTTGGCACAAGGAAACCTGTATGCTGGGTGGGCTCTCAGCACACCTCCCTGAGGAAGAGCTCTGGGATCCTCTGAATGGAAGTACTGGCACCTCCTTACCTCTGGCCTGGAGGGGAAAGAGCCAGGGAAAAGGCAGGAAAGAAGGAAAGGGGAGTCAGAGCCACCAATGCTTGAGGCCTGGGCCCATCCTAGGAGGCCTGCTGAGACCCAAAACTCATGTATTTGCCAAACCCTTTAATGCACACTGGAGGCATACTCAGTTCTTGCTCTTTAAGATCTTTAAGAAACAGGAAGAAAGTGAGATTTGAGAAGCTGTGTTAATTAAAATCCTAGTCGATTCATCACTGTGCTAGTGGGAGAAGTAAAATTACAGAACTATTGATTTCTCCAGGAGCTGAGTGTTTGTGCCTGTGAGTGTCTGTGTTTGTAGATATGAATTCATGTGGGTGTCTGTCTATTTTATCTGGATGCCAGCATCTGTGCATCTGGGCTAGAGCTTGTGTATCTCTCTACCTGCCCAATACTTGGATGAGTGTATATGTGTTTATAGGTCTCATGTCACATAAACTCGATGATTAAAAGTAGAGGGGCATGGGGCTTGAGCATGGGCTGCAGTTAGTGACTCACTTCCAAAGAAAAGAGTACAGAAAGAGGAGAAAAAAATAACTTTACAGTGGAGAAACCTGGCAGACACTACCTTAACCAAGTGATCAAGGTTACACTCACCAGTGATAAGCCACATTAACACGTACCTCCGATATGATATGATATGCCACCCTGTGGCGTTCTTCCCCCAAAACACATAACCTCAGTCCCATGATGACAGAAACATCAAACAAACTCAAACTGAGGGAATTTCTACAAAACACCTGACCAATATTTCTCAAGACCATCAAGGTCATCAAAAGCAAGAGAAGACTGAGAAACTGTCATAGACCAGGAACACTAAGGAGATGTGATAACTACACTTAATATGATGTCCTGGGTGAAATCTTGAAGCAAAAAAAGAACATCATGGAAAAACTAGTGAAATCCAAATACAGTCAGGCATATCCACAGGTTCCACGTTGAAAATATTCAAAACGAAAAAAATAATAATACAACAATAAGAAAGAACACAAATTAAAAAACAATACAGTATGACAACTATTGATACAGCATTTATATTGTATTGGGTATTATAAATAATTTAGAGATGATTTAAAGTAGACGGGAGGATGGGCACAGGTTCTATGCAAATACTACACCCTCTTACAAATGGGGCTTGAGCACCCGTGGATTGAGTGTCCATGGAGGTCCTGGAACAAACTCCCCACAGATGTGGCGAGACGACTGTAATGTCTGGGGTTTAGTTAGTAGCAATGGACCAGTGCCAGTTCCTTAGTTGTGACAAATGTGCCGCGGGAGTGGAAGACACGAACAAGCAGGGACTCTGGGTGCAGAGTGTATGGGACTCTCTGCACTGTCTTTGCAACTTCCTGTAAATCTAAAACTATTCTAAAGTTTAAAAGTTTATTTTAAAAATTAGGATGGGTGGAGGAGTCCAGATGAAATTCTTCTCCCCAGAAAGAACTTCACTCCTCTTTCTTCTCCCCCAGCCATATCGCGAGCTGAGACTGGCGGTCTCCTGGCTTTGCATCCGGAGCAAGCTGCGGTGGACGGGTAGGTGGAACCTGGCTAAAGAACCCGGAAGTGGAAGGAAAGGGGGTCCCCAGTTGGGCGAGGGGATAGAAGTCGTTCTCTCAGGGGAAGGGCATGGCTCGCCTCACTGCCTTTGCCTTCCAGTCGGGCCCCCATCATCTGTCCTAGCGCCCACCCAGTGACTAATCCCAAGAGAGCCTGTTAGACCTGTGCCTTCTGTGCTTAGCTACCTCAGGAGATCCTGCCTCTGAGGCCCCTCTGACTGGCTCAGAGTGACCCAGCTCCTTCCTTCACCACCTGAACCAACAGATTTTGAGCCAGTGCTTCCTCGGGCCTGAGCAGCCTATTGTCTAAGGACCAGAGGCATGAGAGGGACTTGGCCAGGCACAAGCCATCGGGGCTCGCACGCTGGCACGTGGGGGTAGAAAGAGCTAGCTCTGCTTCTCATCATTTATGTGACCTTAGGCTGCTGCTGCTTTTATTTCTTTTCTCTGAAATTGTTATGAAATTTAACGTATGGACATAAAAGTGAACAGATGATAATGTTGAGCTACAGTCCGATATATTTTCATGAGACCAAGACATCCATGCATCTAGCAACCAGATAAAGAAACAGAATTATTACTGATACCCCAGAAGTCTCCCTTATGCCCCCGTCTGGTCACTCCCCAACCAGAAGAACCAGTGTCCTGACTTTTAACATCACAAATTAGTGTTTTGAGTAAGTTTCTTACCCAACCTCACACAACCTTACTTACTTAACTTCTTTGAGCCTCAATTTCTTCATCTGTAAGACAGAGATAGTAATAGAACCGTCCACACAAGACTGATGGAAGAATTAAATTAAAGGGTGAATGTCAAGGGCCTGGTACCCTGCATGGCACCAAGGAGACACTCAAAATGTCAGTTCTCTTGTTGCCCTTCCCCACATGTAACACTTCAACACCCGTAGCAGTAACTATAAATATAATAATGGCTAGCATGTATTGAGCTCATTTCATGTGTTGAGCACCATGCTAAGA
Organism: Indri indri; assembly: GCA_004363605.1. Lineage (NCBI taxonomy): Eukaryota > Metazoa > Chordata > Mammalia > Primates > Indriidae > Indri > Indri indri. Next base: position 101,320 of record RJWJ010002241.1, read on the forward strand.
GCTTTACATGAATTATTTCATTTACTCCCCAGGACAATTGTCTGCATTAGATATTAAATATTACTATTCTCTCCATTTTACCGATGAGGAAAGTGAGATTCAGAGAAGTAAAATCACCCAGGTAAAAAGTAGTAGCCCTAAGACAGAAAACCCACTCTCTCTTACTTCAGAGTTTGCTCTTAATATCTTTATGTCTATACTTTACTGCCTCCCACCATACCAACCCCTCAAAAAAAAAAAAAAATGCAGAGGATCAGGGAGCAGGAAGAGGCAACCTTAACATAGGGAGATAGGAGGACCATTTTCCCAAGCAAAAATTTCAGGGGCTGCTGTGAGGAACAGGAAGATAAAGGAAAACTGTGAGCCCCTGACTCTGCCTACAGCTCTGGGGAGGAGGGTGAACAAAAAGGACGGGCCCCAGGGATACAATTGCTGCTTTCAGGCCAGACCCAGTCCAGGCTGGCCAGTTGCAGGAGCCGCCTTCCACGGTGACAGCCTCAGAAATGAGGATGGACAAGTCACCAGTGGAGAAAGCAGAATCTGGTTTTCTTTAAGAATGAGCTTAAAACAACTTTTATTTCTAGAGAACGTTTAAACACATACCTCCTTTTTCTCCCTAAGCAGCAGCCAGACATACAAAGAAGAAACAGAGCAGGCTAGCAAGCTCAGGGGTCCCTGCCTCCTCCTAACCACACTTGGTGGCTTGTCCCTAGGCCCTGTCAAGCAAGCACATCCTGCCGGGGTCCAGAGCAGGGGGGACATTGGGAGGTTCAGGCCCACCAGCAGGTGAAGGGCAAAATGAGCTACTCGAGGGCCCTCCACCCAGCCTAACTTCTCCCAAAATGCTTTGCACCCAAGATGCCCAAGTTACAACTAAATCATTGGGTTAATAATATAGTTGTGGTTACCTAAAAGAATATAGAGGAAACTAGATGCAAAGTAGCTCTGAAGTGACAAGGAAAGAAAAGTAGAGAAAATTCACCAGTAACAATAACTAATATTTATTGAACCCTTACAGTGCCCCAACGGTTGTGCACTTATCATGCATTATTTTATTCTTACAACCAACTAGATGCACACTCTTACAGTCCCACCTTACAGATGAAAATACAGAGGTGTAGAAGGGATACATGACTTGAGAGGACCAGAACTCTATGCAGGCAGCTTGGCTCCAGAGACCATGTGCTGCTGACACTCTATTTAGTTTCCTCTACCACACTTTTGTTGTATCCTCAAAAGCAGGCATTGCCTGATTCATCTCAGTATCATCTACACTCAGCACAAAGCCTGCCACATAGTAGGTATCAAAAAATATGTAAATGAATCAAGTAATATTGAGACTACACAAGAGACATAGATCATAAGCCTTGCCAAGAGAGCTGAAAATATTTTCTGGACTTGCAGGAAGTTACACAAGAGGGACATGAGTGTCCTGGACTGGCACATAAGAATGCCCTGAACCCACGGCAGACTCTGTTCCAAGACTATGTTTCGGGAGGTGTGGATGCCTTCTGTGGCTGGGATGTCAGACATAGTGAGTTCCCTGCCTTGTGGTAAAAGTGTAAGTGTTGGGTAAGTAACTAGATCCCACAAAAAGACATTATAAAATTTTTGGTTCTAAATAGAAATACTTGAAGCAGATGTCCATAAAACCAGACAAACCTTTCATACAAGACATTGCACAAACAAATGTTCCTGTTTTCCACTAAGCAATGCTCTGATTGGGTGGAGCTTGGACTCTTAGCAACCATTGTCCCAACTCTCAGAATCTGTCCTGAACTTAAAGGAAAATGGCACGCTAGTGAGGCATGGATATATATACCTGAGCCCTTGGGGGAAGTGCCTGTCCCACACGACACTAGTAACAAATCTAGAGTATTCTCAACCAGTTGAAAAAGTTTTAAAATATTAAGTGGTGTCTCCCAGACAATCCCTGGTCAACCTGATTCGATGAAACACTGTTGGCACTGACTATGTGCCAGGCCTTGTGCTGGTGATCCCTGCCCCTTAGGAAGCTTGTGCAGCCTAGCAGAAGAAGCAGACATAAACAAACATAGCCCAACTTTACTCTCATCCCATCATGATGAGTGTTTCCAGGAATCCCCAGAGTTCATCATATACATGTTGCCCCACAAAAAAAAAAAAAAAAAAAAAAAAAAAAAAAAAACCTGGTTCAGTCAACCACAAGATGGAACAAGATGATTCTGCCACCCTTTCTTCCTTTAGCACGCTTACACTGGGCATGACCCAGCTGCTGTGCCCTGCCATGTCCACCCAGCATGGCTGCCATTCCTTCTGCTGACTGTCATACTCTCTGGGCTCTACTGGACATCTCAGGCCGCCACAGTCGCCCCTTCTCCTCGTACTGCTACCTCTTCTAGGTACCATCATACCACCACCAGGTGTGCCAACGGGTCTTCTTCACATCGCTGTGGCTTCTGTTGGGACACGCTGTTCCCATGAGGGCATGAACTCTAGAGCTGGATTGCCTGGATTCAAATCCCAGCTCTGCCACTCACTAACTGTCTAACTTTGGGCAAGTTACATAACCTCTCTGTGCTCCAATTGCCTCATCAGCAAATGGGGAAAGATAAAAGTAGGATTTCTGTGATTTCATGTGTATAAACACACACACACACACAAATATATGAAATGCCTGACAGGCAATATTATATGTGTTAGTTACTATTAAGGCAGTTCTAATAAAGCAGTTGTATCATCAAAACTTTTTTCCCTAAAGGTCAAAGAAAATAAAGAAAATTCTGGGAAGATGGCAGTGGTGGCAGCATAGTTTTTCAATCTCTCCAAACCCCCACATAAAAACTGACAGAGCAACTAGATAACAACCCCCCATGGGTAATACTTATAACAAAACTAGGTGGTAAGGTAGCCCAACAAACCCCAAAATAAAAACAAGTGGGATCAAACCACCAACAGCTGTAAGACCTGCTTGGTATCATCATGTGAGAAGAAGGAGAAGGAGAAAAATAAGAAAGCAAACAGGTGGCATCTGATGAACATGAGAAAGGAGAACCCCAAAATAGCCACTGGATATTTACTGGGAAGCACAGTCTGAGAATTTCAGAACAGGAGCTGAAACTACAAGGGGGTTTGCCTTTCCAATATAGGTGAGTTCATGGTGTCCTCTGAACTCTCAAAATGATCCACCAAGAATTTCTTCACAACAAAGCACACATTAAGGAGAAACTTCTGGGAGTAGAATCAGAATTGAGTGGGACAGGAACAACAAAGGCAAAGGAAAGAGATATTCAGATCAGTGTGAGGGAAGGAAGGAGAGCTGGGAATGCTCAGAGAGCAGGTCACTGTATTTTTGGACCCTACACTCAAATAAAAGAAAATGGAACTCCATGAAGTTAGAAGAGTTTTCCTGAACCCTGCCTCCCTCCAAAGGTTCGTGAAAACTAACTTTACTTAAAAATGTGCAACAGAAAATTATTGAAGTCTCATCCTGCACAAGTTATTTTAAAAAGGGAATAAATAGCAGAATAATATGTCTACAATTAGGAAATGCCAGGAAAAAAAGGAAAAAAATCTCACGAAAAAGATAAATACTATAACCTACTATTTCAAAATAAGCTTAACATTTTAAGAAAATTATATAAGACATGAAAAAGAAGCACAAATTCTCAGAAAGGAGATGTCCTAACTCAGCAAAGAATTAGAAATAAAAGTGAAAAAGTCATTTGAGAAACAAAGACTAAACAAGAAGAAACACATACTATAATGGCTTAAGAAAATCAAATGGAAAAATGAAGAAAATTTTAAAAATAAAAAATGAAGAAAGAGATAAAAAGAATTTACGAGAAAGTGACAGATATTAAAGATAGATAAAGAAGATCCAATAGATAAAAGTTCCTGGCCGGGCACGGTGACTCACGCCTGTAATCCTAGCACTCTGGGAGGCCAAGGGGGGCGGATTGTTTGAGCTCAGGAGTTTGAGACCAGCCTGAGCAAGAGCAAGACCCCGTCTCTACTAAAAAAAAATAGAAAGAAATTATCTGGACAACTAAAAATACATGGAAAAAATTAGCCAGGCATGGTGGCGCATGCCTGTAGTCCCAGCTACTCGGGAGGCTGAGGCAGAAGGATCGCTTGAGCCCAGGAGTTTGAGGTTGCTGTGAGC